>CAOGCB011061731.1:0-13629 GCA_948266635.1 Cnidoscolus chayamansa | reverse complement strand
ATGAATGATTGATAATGTTTGAAATGAGAAAGTGGAAAATTTATGCAGGTTTGAGTAGGCTGGGTTTTAAATTATCCCTTACAGGGTGAATAGTGGTTCCACTGTAGAGATGTAGGGAATTACTGTTCATTCTGTGGGAGGCATGTCATAGGGGATGTGACAAATTGCCCGGTTAATCAATACTTGAGGTGTTAAGCTTAAATCCGAATTTATTGGCTAAAATGTTTAGTTAATCAATAACTACGGCATATCGCCTCTAGTTTGAATAAGTTGGCTAAAAATCTAATTAATCAATAATTATAACTAAAAAGCTTAAATTCCGTCACTTTTTGGCAATAAATTGCCTAAATTACAGTCCAATCAATATTTGGCAAACAAATTGCCCCATTTATTCAATTAATCAATTTTTGGCAAAAAAATACACGAAGCATACACACTCATGCATTAAGCATACCCATTCAAAAACCCCTTTTAAAAGGCCCATAAAAAATCAATTTGGCCCTTATGGCCCAAAAAGTCTCAATTAGGCCCATAAGGCCCAAAAAACCAATTTGCTCTAAAGGCCCAAAATGTCTCAATTAGGCCCATAAGGCCTAAAAAACCAATTTGGCCCTAAACGCCAAAAAAATCACAATTTGGCCCTAAAGGCCCAAAATTCGCAATTTAGCCCCAAAGGCCCAAAAAAGACCAATTTGGCAACAAATGCCCATGAAATCCCATTTTGGCATCAAATGCCTAAAAAACCCAACTTTGGCACCAAGTGCGCAAACAACCTAATTTTGGTACTAAGTACCCCAAAAATCAAAGCCCTTTAAAAGGCATTTCGAACTATGTTGACTTTGATCTTCCATTCAAACGGAAGTACGTAGGCATGTTTGGGATTTAACCCCAAATAACAAGTCAAAATAATTGGAATCACCTAAACATTTCATTGGTCCAATTACATCATTTTACCTTGCAAAGCGTTTCCTAAAATGGTTAGTTAATCAGCATGACATGGTCTCGGAACCCACCTCGGATTCGAAGATTGTGCTTTAATCTATTGGGCTAATTAATATAGAAATTAGGTTAATTAATTAAAATTGGAGTCATAGGGTTTTTTCCTAGTTTACCCTAAAAAATTAAACAATGTGGCGACTCACATTCACGTGCATTTCTACCCTTAGTTCATATTCATTTTTATGCATATGTGCGCTTATGGGGTAAGGGGTTCATAGTTTGGCGACTCCACTGAGGATGTTTATGTAATCATTTTGCATAAAAGTGGACTACAATTGTTGCATCAACTTACCTGCCCTTCTTTAGGGTATTATTTTACTATGTTTGGTTTTGCAGGGTACCCTAGCTAAAGTCATGTGTCTTTTCTTTAAGGACACCTTGACCAAGGAGTTTTGGACTAAAAATTAAAAAAAGAAATAAAATGACATATGATGTGCATTTGGAAATCCTTTTCCCCATTTGATCATAAAAAAATGAATTTCAAATGAATTTCTTCTCTCTCTGTTTAAATTTCTGAGTTTGGATAGCGAGTAGCGCTGATCAGCAGGTCTCATTGATTATGCCGACGGACAGCCAAAGCGTCCTCCCTGTACCACAAACCATTGATTCAATACCCTATGTATACTGTCTAACCAGTACTCAGCAATGCTAGAATCATCTGTAGCTTTGCCCCTGAACTCGATCACTCCATATTTACGAAGTTTCTCAATTGGCGGTTTGCTAGGGGTTTGGTCATCCTTTGGAAGAATGCCTCTTGACCCCCTACTCCTATGGGTCTAGGTGTGTTATTCGGCTCTGGCATACTAAAGGGAGCACAATTCTCAACCTCCTCCTCTATTACCCTCCGTGTACTAAAAGCCATACCTATAACCCATAACTACCAATTAAATTTGTGTTAGCATTGTAACTGAATTATTTGGCATGTACAATAAATTTTACATTATGTATATTTTATATGTCTTATTTTCTTTTAGCCTAGAGCTATCTAAACCTAGTGCTCTGATACCACTCAAATTTAACACCTCCCACCGTGGCCTAAAGATCACGATGAGCGACGCTGTCTCATTTAGAAAAAATAGTCATATCAATATTAGCAGTCATAGAAAATAATAATGACAAAATAACTTCTACTTAATAGTAACATTCTTATATTTACAACTTAGATGTAAGGTTCCAATAATTACATTAATTACATCTCAAGATAAAAATCCCTAGTACATTCTAAAATATTACAAAATAATTACATACGTTACGATGCTCACTGTCCCGTCTATACGACCTCCACGAATCACTCCTTCCGAGGATTGGTACCTGAGTATGGCAAAAAATCAACACACTGAGCATTTTTGCTCAGTGGGTATAGATAATAACAATAAAATAATATTCAATGTCAATAATTTTCCATTTCGATTTATTCGTAAATAATTTACGTGCACCATTTCGTATATCAATTTCTAATAATTTGATTCATAATTTGATTCATAATTTAGCCCAAGAATATTATGCAGACACGATCATTAGTCATAATAACACATTTGGGCTGAAGCCACTAGGGGCACCTCACTGCACACCTGTAAATCAATCAATCATATATTCAGTCAATCGTTCAGTCAATCATTTAGTCAATCATTAGAGCTCAAACCACTTGGGGTACTTCATTAGACACTCGCACATCAAGGTACCTTATTGTATCCCTGAAAATCACATATTGCAAAACTGCGGATCAATGGCATGTCATAGCTATATACTAATTCCGTTTTCTAACACAATAATTCTTAGGACTATATTTATCTATTTAATAATACTATTACATTTTTTTCATTTTATTTCATCTCAGTAATAATTTATCACTTTAATAAATCTTGGATTTTGTACGTCAATATTTCTACAAAATATATTTTTATTTATTCATTTATGTAATTCAAAGACTTAAATCTTTAATCAATACTTTTTATTTTTACCATTTCCTCTTCTTTTAATTGAAATATAAGTATTATATTTCTTATTCGGTTTCCTTAAAATTTCTAGTAAAGTTTAGCCAAATTTTTATTTACTTAAATTTTAATTATTTGTAATTTTTCATATACCTCTACTATGAGATTTAATTACTTATTTCTATCATTTATATTTTTGAAAAAATTCTTTATTTATAATTCATTCTTATATTTAATTTAGGCTTATGTATATTTACTAAAGAGTCCAATTATTTCTAATAATTTATTTATTTATTTTCTAGGCAATTTATATTATTACTTAGCTTACCTAATTTGTCACCTTTGATTTATTTCATAAATTTAAATATTTTATGTAAAATTTATGTTCAAAATTTCTATCCAAAATTTTTGTCCATAATTTTAAAATCTGGTTCTTAAGATTAATTATAATTTGGTCCTAATTTCTTTATGATTTATCCATTCTAGTCCCTATTTCTTTTTCGATTTTATTTAGGCAAATTTTTATACTCTATTTATGTGGATCCAACTCTAAAATATTCCGGACCTACTGTCCTAATTCCATTTGTCATTTATTCAGTTTGGTCCCTATCATAAATTTCATTTTGGTCCTTGATTTTTTCCAAATTGTTCATTTTCGTCTATTAGGTAAAAAAATTATGGTTTGATCCTTGTATATCAAGTTTTTGTAAATAATTTATGTCCACACATCAACTGTCTATGTTCATTTTGAATTTTATATTTCAATCCAAAGTGAAAAATTACATAATTATTTACAAAACTAATTTTAAGTCCATATTGGTCCTTCTCATCCTTCACCGTCAGTCACCTTTGGGTTAGGGTATGAATTTTGTTCTTTTCATCCAATATTTTCATACATTTCCATGATCATTATACATCCATTCCATTCCAAATACATCCACATTTCCACATCCCAAAATAGCCATCAAAATCACTCAAAATCAACATGCAATCACATTATTTTTACATATTTTTTTTCATGTATATCATCTAACCTTTTGTGTAACTAGATTTTCCCTCTTGGTTTATGGTCCTTAAATCCTTGGTTTCCTTGCCAAATTTCTATCTAAACCAATGTTTGGACAGTAATTGCTTGCCTCTTGTGGAAGATTACCAAATCTACAAAGAAAAATTCTAGATCATGACATGCATGATCAAAATCAAGAGAACCATTCACTCATCTTATATAAAATTTACTAACCTTTTCATTAAGCTTTTTCTTGTCCAAAATGTGATGATCCTTCTTTCTCCAACCAGCTCACAAAATGGACTCAAGAAGGTGAAGCTATAAAGGTCTCAGCCACCTTGTCCACGGTGGATCTCACTCACTTTGGTCTCCCAATAGTGGCTATCTCTTCCCTTTTTGGTCTAGTTTACTTAGGGTTTAAAATAATAGACAACATGTAGGTTTGGTGGGGAAATGAAGAAGAAATAAAAATCTGGGTTTGGGTAAAGAAGGATGCTCAGTGGAGATGAGAAAGAGAAGAAAGCTGCTGGAAAATGTTTGGTTTCTCACAAATGAGCTTCTCAAACCCATTTCTTCACTTAAATACCACCCCATTTCTTCACTTAGATGAGTTGGATTTGTTTCAAGCTAAGAGCTGAAATTTGAAGACCAAAAATTCAAGCATGGCCGGCCATCCTCCTTCATGGGTTTAGTCCAACTGAATTCCTTATCTTGGTCCATTTTATTTTCAAGCCCTTGATCTATTAAATTTTTTCATTAATCAAATTCTAAATTTATGTGAATTAATACATAGTTTAATTTCATCATATTTTAATTTATTTTATTTCAAATTTTATTCCTGTACTTTAAAAATAATACAATTTAATTTAATATGTTTCCATGACATGTTTTTATACTTTATTTCATTTTATTTCTCTCTATTATGTGCATGATTATTTTCAAGTGAATTATTTAATTAAAAAATTCGCATATGATAATAATATTCTCTATTAAATTATATATTTATTTATTCATATTTTTCACATTACATATTTGTTCACCCAACTTCCAGGATGTTAAAAGAATTGACAATATACACAACAACCGTCAGAAGAAAGATGAGAATTGTTTCGATGGGGGCATTTATGATGAAAATTCAAAAGTTGGGCTAAGCCCCATGAGGCATTAATAATACAAGCTTCTTTTTTATCCCACTATGTCAATCATGAATAACTAATTGCGAGGTAAACGGGCAATCTGGTAATCACTTAAATAAATCCATTAATGAGATCTTGACATGTGCAACATAACATAGACGAGTAAAATGCGTTTATACATATCGGGCATAGATAGGTGGCCACATTAGATGGAATTCAAGTATTAAGAAATCCATAAGCCAAAATTAATATCTCTCACTCGATTAGCTATGAAAGGTTAGCTTCTTTTAGATAACCCATTAGGGCCCATTTTATAGTAGCTCAGCATTTAAGTTATAAAGTCTGTCTGCACTGTACTAAACATTAAATGAAAAGTCTATTCAACATTAAATGTAGCATGGGATGCTAGAGAAGAGGGGATGGTGTGTCACGAAATGTATGCCACTGGATGATTTTCAATTAGTAGAGGAGGCCATGAAATGATGATTATTTTAAATGGCTATGATGATTATAAATAAGAAAACTCTAAGTAAGAGATGATAAGTCATATTCAACACTTAACAAACACAAAAACTCTCTATCTGTATTACATCTTTAGGCTTGTGTGAATTTCATCACTATCATTATGTATATAAGAGCTTTCTCTTAGGTTTGGCCTAGAGAAGGCTTACAAATATGAAATCTTTGGTTTTAACAGTTTGTTTGGTTTTAACTGAATTCATCTGAAAATTTTAGTATATATAACTGAATCAATCTTAGTGGATTGAAAATTTGAACAAACTAAATTGATTAGTTTGATTTGATTTTCAGTTTAATTATAAAAGTTTCCTTATAATCCCTAGAATCTTTCTTTCATTAAAAGTCCAGGTTGGTTGGTGAGCCTAGTGATAAGAGACTATATAGCTTAGTTCGAAGAGCACTTATTGGGTTTATCTCCTATTTCTAGTCCCAACTCACGGGCCTAAATCATCGCATGGTCTGAGCCCGTGTGGCACTCGATTTGGATAAGCCCAAACTTAGTCAGACTTGCACGATAGCCCTTTTAGAGGGTGAAAGTATTATATTATTGTCTGAAGACAATGAAAGGCAATGTAAATATGGATGCTCGTGAACAAAGGGACTCAACACACAATCAACATGATGTTCTTAATGAAACGGGTCTACTTATTTTATTCCATCAAAATAAATAATTACAATTGGTAGAGTGTTCCTTCAATCTCATGTAGTAGGGGGGAACACCTAAAAGGATCGTTGGAAGCTTACAAGCATCCCTAACAACTACGTTATCCCACATGGCCAATTGGCTTGGTCCTCACCAAGGCTCAACTAGTCACTTCCCCCTAAAGAGCCTTATATACAAAATGACCTATTTGGGGAAGAGACATCACAATGTCTCACTAGGCACACCCCTTCTAAATAAATAATTACAAGGATTTGGTACTTTATAATTAGTGTGAAACACTTTACAAAAATTATTCTAAATTCTAAAAATATCAGAAAAATATTCTGAGCCACTTGGAAAATTACAATTTGGTCTCTAGCCAATTTCGGCCTGTGACACTCTCCCCCACTCAAACGGTCGATGTCCTCGTCGACTAAAGGTTGTGTAACACCCGAAATTTGACGAATGCCGCTACAAACCAACATATGTCCTTTCCAGCATGCTTTTCCCTCAATCACATGCTTTATGGGAGAACTTCCCAAAAGGTCACCCATACTGTAATTGCTCCAAGCCAAGCACGCTTAACTATGGAGTTCTTATGAAAAGGCTCCCGAAAAGGAAGGTGCACCGTGTTGATATAGCTAGTACCTATCAAATCTCTTAAGCTATTCTCAATTGTATAGTCCTATACTTGCACAATCTCGAAATCACTCAACTGTGCAGCCCCATCCCTACACAGTCTCAGGATCCCTCTTTTTCGGCTCTGGGATCGATTCATTTATGTATCCCTCCACCTAGAAGCCTGCCAGAAGCCGCTCCTTGTCCATGCTCTCTCTCTAGCACCGGCAAGCTTGGTTCGTCCTCGAACCACACCGTACTGAGAGAGGAACTGGCTCTGATACCAACTTGTAACACCTGAAATTTGACGACTGCCTCTACAAACCAACATATGTCCTTTCTAGCATACTTTGTCCTCACTCACATGCTTTTTGGGAGAACTTCCCAGAAGGTCACCCATCCTGTAATTGCTCCAAGCCAAGCACGCTTAATTATGGAGTTCTTACGGAAAGGCTCCCGAAAAGGAAGGTGCACCTTGTTGATATAGCTATTACCTATCAAATCTCTTAAGCTATTCTCAATTGTACAGTCCCATACTTGCACAATCTCGAAATCACTCAACTGTACAGTCCCATCCCTACACAGTCTCAGGATCCCTCTTTTTCGGATGTGGGATCGATTCATTTATGTATCCCTCCACCTAGAAGCCTGCCAGAAGCCGCTCCTTGTTCATGCTCTCTCTCTAGCACCGGCGATCACTTCCCACCCTTTTCAGTCCCGGGTATTACAGGTTGGGGATGTTGCTTGAGCAATTGGTGACTTGTCGTGTCATTTTGGCTTTGATGTTCCCGATTCTACACATTAATGTCTCTTCTTGTGTGGTAGACTCTTGATGGAGATAAGAGTTGCTCACTTGAACTCTATTTTTGCCTTTTGATGGGCAATACTATGAGTAAATGTTTGTTTTGTCTCTATCTCGAAAGCTTTTCAAATTTTCTGCATGTGTGAATGTCGTTAATTGTCGTTGATGTTGTTCACATTTAAATGGTGGTTCTTTGACTCTAGCTCCTCTTCATGACGGTTTATTCTCCATTGCTCTTGTATCTCCTCGTATGTGGTGTTGTGATGGGGTTCACCCCTTCTCATTTGCCATTACTGTCTCGCTTGTGCTTGTCTCATTGTTTCCTTAATTGCTTCTCGATCTCCTAATAATTACCTATCTCACAGAAGGTAAAGAGATATTGCTATCTCATAGAGATAAAGCAACATTAGGTGTAATGATTTTATGGATATCAAACACCTGCATTACTACACCACTTGTAGTTTATTAAAGAATGATAAATGAATTTATGAGGATATGAATTGTGTTAAAGCTAATACAATCTCAAGTAAGTTTGTTGTTGATACTAGAGTAACAAAAAACTAATAACAATTGAAAATAAGCAAAAAAAAGTATAGAAACTCCCTCATGTTTTGCAGTCCACTTCTATATGTTGTAAGTGATGTTCGCATAATTAAGTAAGCTCCCTTGATATTCGCTCGACACATTTCTTATGTGGTCTTAATTGAGAGGAATCCTACTCCCGCTAGTGTCAACAATGTTGAAGTCTTCTTTTGTTCGCTTCTCCCTGATGTTTCCAGCTTTTTAGTTTATGTCCTTTTTTAACTTTCCAAGGTCAACTACCTCTTATACAACTCAAAACAAAGAGATATTCGTATCTCGAGTGAATGTTGTTAGTTATAAAGACTTGAACACAATTAATATTGACATTATATTTCTCAAAGAATAAATCAAATGATGATAAAATGTAAGAATAGGAGCATGAATCACTTCCCTATTAACTGTTCCACTTGTCTTGCCTATTGGCCATGGGTATTGTATGCTTAGAACATCGCATGTCTCTGAGTGTTTTCCCCTTTGTTGCTCAAATAACACAGTGTTCCCCACCTTTACACTTTGACACCAGCTCTCAATGATATTCACATCAACCCAATTGACCCCATAAGGAGAAAACTGATTTTGATGATTATAAAACTAAATGAAATAAGCTAATAATTATTCAAGTATTTTAGAATGCATAAATAGCAAGACCTAAAGAATAAGATAAATGAATGATATGAAGATCAAGTCAAGAAGAAATGAAGACAAGTCAAGATAGGCAAAAACATGTAAGAGAAGTGAGCTTTTTGATTTGTCAAAGAAAAATGTCGCTTCCATAAGAAGCTTCCAAAACAAATTTTCAAAGCATACTTTTTAATTCAAGTAAAATCGCCTTTTTAAGCAAAATTAACCAAACTAATTTTGTGACTACACTCTTCTGTTAAATATATAAAAATGAAATTAGCCAACTTGTTTTTCAAAATTAGTTAAACTACTTTCAAACTCAAAATATTTTTAGCCAAACTAATTTTGAATGAAGCCTGAGCTGGGTCCTAACAGAAGTATAGACTGCATAGTCTGCGCAGACTGTACGACCGTTTGCAGAATTCCAACATCTAGAAAAATAGTTGTTAGTGACCCTTTGGTCTAGAAATTTTTAGAGCTCATTTTCACCTATAAATAGTTGCATTTACTTCAAATTTTGGCTAATGAATGCAAGACTTTATTGAGCAATTTCTAAGCAAAAATTTCAGCATTTTTACAAGCATTCATTGAGAGCTTCATTGGCAAATCTTCTCTCTCTTCTCATAGGATTCAGCTGTAAATTGTTGCAAAAGAGAGTGATTTATTTTTATCTTAAATTTCAATCAAGAAATTTATTCAAGTGAGGTTACATCACTTGGAAGAGGTTGTTAAGCACCTTGGAAGCTTAAAGAAGTTTGAAGAGGAATCAAACTTGTAAGAGCTTTTCTAAGCACCTGTGAAGCTTGGAAGAATTGTAAAAGGTTTTATCTCTTACCTGGGAAAAAAGATTGATAGTGAAGTGGAACTCTCAAGGAGAAGCTTGAGAAGAGTAGACACAGGCCGGAGTTAGCCGAACCACTATAAACTCTTGTGTTTGAATTTTCTTAACCTTACTCTCCTTTGATTGATTGCTTATTAATTTCTCTAAAATCATTTGAATGAGATTTATTGAAGTTTGATTGATTATCTTTGAGATTAGATTGAAACAGATTTGAAATTAGCAAACTAGAGTACTTGGCTAATTTTAGTGTGAACAGTAGCATGAACTATAACCTTCCTACAGATAAAAATTAGCTAAGCTAAATTTACCCTCTGCTATCCTTAGTTGACCAAAGCTGCATATATAAACTAGAATTGTATTCACATTACAAGTACTTAGTTACTTTCTATACACAAGTTCACAGCATAACTTAGAAATTCGAGAAAAACAATAATTCACCCTCTCTTGGTCACTCAAACTTGGGACAACAAATTGGTATCAGAGCTAGACTTTATTGCTCATGGTCTAACAACCTTAGAGAGATCCTAAATTATGGCTAGTACATCAAACCATGCACGAGTTCCTACTCCGTTAACAAAAGGTCATTCTATTACTAGACTACCCTTGTTCAATGGTTCTGACTATTCATTTTGGAAAACTAGGATGAGAAACTTTATTCAATCTGTAGACATTAATGCTTGGAGAATCTTACAAAATGGACCCTTTATTCCCATGAAAACAGAGGAAAATAAAGCTCATGTTCCAAAAACTGAAGCAGAATATAATGATGATGATTGGAGTAAATTTTTTATAAATGCTAAGGTTATAAATATTTTGCATTGTGCTTTATATTTAAATGAGTATAATAGAGTTTATGGATGTGAAACAGCTAAAGAAATATGGAACAAACTTGAGGTTACTCATGAAGGCACAAGTCAAGTCAAAGAATCAAAGGCCAATATGCTGTTAAGAGATCATGAACTGTTTGAGATGAAACCAAGAGAAGTTGTGGTAGACATGAGTATAAGATTTACTGATTTGATTAATGTTCTAAAAGCTTTGGGAAAGAGATTTGTTGAAGAAGAGATTGTGAAGAAGATACTAAGATCATTGCCAAAATCTTGGGAAGCCAAAACCACTGTGATATTTAACACCAAGGACTTCTCAAGGTTCACATATGATGAGCTTATTGGATCACTAATCTCTCATGAGATGATGCTTAAGAAAGATAGCACATAAAAAGAAAAGACTAAGAAAGGAATAGCATTGAAGGCAGACATTGCAACAGAAGAAAAATTCAAAGTCATTGCCTTAAAGTCTGAACAATCTGAATCTTCAGGATGTTCCAGTGATGATGAAGAGATGACAATGTTGGCTAGAAGGTTCAAGAGAGAATTCAAGAAAGGAGGAAAAAGATATAAAAAATTTGCAAAGAAATTCACTTCAAAAGAGGATACAACCTCTCCTGATGAAAAGGAAGCCAAAGAGTCAATCTGCTATGAATGCAATAGGCCAGGACATATTAGACCTAATTGCCCAAGGCTGAAAAAGAGAAGAAGCGAAGAAGGCAAAGGGAAGAGAGCACTGGCTACTATATGGACAGCTTCAGACATTAGTTCCACAGAAGATGAAAGGGAAGATACTGAAATCTGTAGAATGGCATTTGAAGAACTTTCTAAAGCTTCAACCAAAACTGATCATGAGGTAAATGATTCTGACTCCCCAAATATAGAAGAATTAGAAATTGCATTTGCTAGAGTTTATAATGAGTACAAGAATTATAAAAAAAAATGTAGTCACCTAAAGTTAGAAAATGAAACATTAAAATTAGAATTGGATATCTTGACTGAAATAAAAAATGAAAATAAGTCTCTTAAGGTTTACTTAGGATTGGTCAAGGAACAGAAAAATGAACTAGATAAACTCAGTAAGAACAATGAACTGCTTATCAGAAAAAATCAAAGTCTGGAAAAACAAGTGAAGACCTTGACAAATGATTTATCTAGATTTATAAAAGGAAAACATAACATAGATTTACTTATAGAATCACAAAGAATGTCAAGAAAAAAAATCTAGTATAGGATACAGAAACTTACCTAAGCAAAATAGATACAAAAACTATTTTGTAAAAGCAACTTCATCCTATATGCCTATTGTTACATGTTTCTACTGTAATAAAGAGAGACATTTGATTCATTCATGCCCCATCAGAAAAGGATTCTCCAGAACAAAAACAATATGGGTACTTAAAGGATCCAGAGATAATAGTACTAATCTTAAGGACCCAAAAAGACTTCGGTACCTAAAATCTGAAAATTTGTTTAGTAGGTATGTTTCAGGAATAAGGAAGAATCCAGCAAATGGTGCATTGACAGTGGATGTTTAAGGCACATGAGTGGAGAAAAGAACTACTTTTCTAAGCTCACCCTAAGAAATGAGGGTTATGTCAGATTTGGTGACAAAGGCAAAGCTCAAATAGTTGGAAATGGAGCTATTGGCTATCAACCAATTATTGAAAATGTAGCGTTGGTTAAAGGGCTAAAATTCAATCTTCTCAGTGTAAGTCAACTTTTTGATAAAGGTTTCAAGGTAACATTCTTTACCACACATTGTAAAATTATGAACTTAAATGACTTGACACTATTTGTAGCTCCCAAGCATGAAAATGTGTATATGCTTGAATTAGATTGTGTTCAGCATAGTGAAAAATGTTTAGTCTCCTTAAAAGAAAATAGCTGGTTGTGGCACAGAAAGCTTGGAAATGCTAGCATGCATCTAATATAAAAAATCTCTAAGAAAGAGTTAGTCTGGGGACTGCCTAAGTTAAATTTTGAAAGAGATTATCCTTGCAATGCATGCTCCCTTGGTAAACAAACCAGAATTAGCTTTAAGTCAAAAATTGATGTAACAACCTCTAAAGTCTTAGAACTCTTGCACCTAGACCTATTTGGACCAATTACACCAATGAGTATAGGAGGAAAATCCCATGCCTTTGTAATTGTTGATGACTATTCTAAGTATACCTGGGTGTTCTTTCTATCCCATAAGGATGAAACATTTGGAGTATTTGAGAAATTCAGTAAAAAGGTCAAATTTGAAAAAGAACTCAACATTATCTCACTTAAAAGTGATCATGGGAAAGAATTTGAAAATAGTCTATTTTATTAATATTGTTTAAAGGAAGGGATTGCTCATTCATTTTATGCACCTAGAACTCCATAATAAAATGGTGTTGTTGAGAGGAAAAACAAAACCTTGCAGGAAATGGCTAGAACAATGCTAAATGAGAACAACCTCCCTAAATATTTTTGGACAGAAGTTGTTAACACAACTTGTTACATAGTTAATTGTTGCTTGATTACCCGTAGGTATACGGATCGCAATGTAGTACTAAAAAGATTGTTCCCACGAGAAATGGGTTATGTCCTATTGCTACTTATTCTTAACATTTATGTTTACAGCAATAAAGAGTTACGAATTGACTTTATTATTCTACTCCTACTTTAGCCAAATATACTAATTAACATAATTAAATAGGAGTTACAACAACCTACTTAGGATTATTGATCATGCCTAAGATGTTCTTCCATTTAAACAAAACGTCTATTCATGCAATAAGTGTTTCTTTAAATGCACTCAGTAAAATATAATCCAACCTTTCGGTATAGGATTACTTTATTGTTTATATGTATTTCTACATACATCAAATGCCTTACTCTACCAAAGATTAATCCTAAATCTTGTTCTTTGATTATTTTAACAAGTTAGAATTAATTTTGATAAACTAAGTTAATGATTCGAAATGCAACTTACTTAAAACATGTACTGTGTTTAAATAAATTCTACCTCTTTGATCTAACTGAATTATTTTCTTCTAAGAATATAATACCATTTATTTGATTTAAACAAAGATCAAAAGATAACTTTAAAGAAACTTTCATTAAGAATA
>CAOGCB011061695.1:0-11746 GCA_948266635.1 Cnidoscolus chayamansa | reverse complement strand
AATTTGAGCTTGTAATTCGTGTTGGCGGGTCATAAACGTGTCGTGTCAATACACACCTATAACATTAAAATGGCTAACTCGAACTCGACCCATTTAATTAATCGTGTCAAGATGTTCAATCCTAATCCGGACATGTTTATTAAACAGGTTAAACGGGTTGACCCGTGTAACCCATTTAAATAATTAAATTAATATTATATCATGTAACATATCACTACACGTTTAATTAATTAAATAATTAGTCATTTTAGTCTCATAATACAATCTATTTAACATTTTAAAATGAATTAAAATTAAATAATATTATTTAACTATACTATTAATATCTATATAACTATTATTTAAATTTAAATATTTGTAAATCAACTAAATTTATATATATTTATATGAAATAAAGTGAATGAGATGATTTTAGACTTTACAAATGATGTTTAAGATTAAAATATTAATATTTTAAATAAAATTTAATTTAAATAAATATATTATAATATCTATAACATATTTAAATGAATAAATATAAGATATGTTAATTACTAACCTATTTAAATAAACGGGTTATTGCGTGTCTAATCGAGTTAAACAGGTTAATCCGTTTAGATCTACATTTTTATCGTATCATAAATAAGTTGACCCGTTTATGACCCAAACTCATTTAATGTAAATTCAAACCCGCTTAACTACATGTCGTGTCGTGTCGTATAAACAGATCGTGTCAAAAATTGTCAACTCTAATAATAATATCACTTACACTTGTAAAAGCAAAATAATAGATTAGCCATAAGTTTAAATAAATTAGACTATTTAACTAACAAAATCAAATATTAATAATTAAATTATTTATCATAAAAAAAATTGGAAGGATTAATTTGTAACTTATCATCATAAATTTTTTTTTCTTTGCCTTATTTTGATCATTTTATGAGATTGATATTTACTAAGGTAATTACAAATTCACTTCTTTTTTTTATTAATTTCCCATTCAAACAAGTATTAATTATTTTATAGGTTTACGTTTCTAATAACCATTCGTTAGTTACCCAGTTTGACACACAGTATATAAACCTCCTATTTTCTCTCCCTCCTTTATCTCTCACTCCCGCGAATTTTTTATTGGTTTCTCTTTTTCATTTTCCTACGAAACAAACAAGCATTACACCGAAATCCTTCCATTTCAAATTCCTTTCAACAATTTCCTCCTCATTTTCAACGTTTTATTCAATCCACTCTTTACAGGAACTCGGTGTATTTTCATTTTAGATTTTTGTATACTTCCCTGTTTCTTCTTTCTCTTCCCTTTTTGACTTCAGCTTTAGATCTTCTTATTTGGTCTAATGAGTCGCTATGATTCTAATCCGTTCGACGATGAGGACGTCAATCCTTTTGCGGTATGTTCCTGACATTATTATACAACAATTGATTTCTTGAATGTTGTTCATTTGATAATGTGATTATGCTAGTGGATGCTTTATTTCGTTTGATATTAGTTCATTTTATTGGAGTTTTACACCTATTTATTAATGCTTGAATTACAAGGTAATTTGAGATCTTAGAGGTGAGTTACGTATATGTTTTTGGATATTTCATATTGTACTTCTGAGTTGTTGTATTGATTGGAATTTTGCTGCTTTTTTTAGACAATGCACTATTTAGCTCTTGAGAAAGGCAAAGAAAATTGAACAATTGGGATCTTATTTTACCTTGACTGGATGGTGCATTGTATTTACTTGCTTATATACGCAAATCAAACTTATTTGCCAGAATTGATGATGCTATTACTTCATTCAGCAATTTCTAGCTCATTTTGATTTTGAGATTTATCTTTTTCTCTTCTAAAAAATCTCTTTTGTTGCAAGAAAAGGAGATATATTGATTAAAAATGTATCAATTACATATGACCATGCGTTGTTATCTAAGAAGAATTAACAGAAATAATGTTTTTTGCTTGTTGGTACTCTATGTTTATGGGACTTGTTACTATGACTGATAATTCCTTAACATTCAATACCTTATAATTGTGGATTACAAGTTCATATTTTCTGTGATAGAGAATCATTTGTTGCTTTATTCTATAAAATCCCAAGTTTTTCTTGAATTATTCTGATATTTATTTTTAATTTGTGTTTGTTTTTGTCAGGATCAAGCAACAAAGGGGGGAGGATCAGGGCAATCAAATTATAGAGGAGGTTCCTTTTACATGACTGTGAGCTTTGCTTTTCTCTTGAATATCCTGTTTGCCTTCAATATTTTTAAGGGGGAAATATAATTTTCCAAGTGACCGATACTATGCTAATGCAATTTTGAATTAGGAAATTTACATGTATACTTACTGTGCTTTTTCCTTGTCTTTGGTTTAAAGATTATTTGTTAACATCATAATAGCAAGGATATGGAAACTTGAAACGTTAGCTTAGTAAATATGTGGGATGTTGCACCTACTTCCGCTGTTCCTTATCCTTTTTGCTTTAGTTTCTTATGTGAATTGAACTGAGTACGAGAAGTGAAGCAATGGTTGGACAATGACGAATTTTAAAGAAGGAAAAAAAAAATTGTTTTCTTGTGGATACTGCTACACAACTTTTTCTGTTTCTTGCTTGTAGCTGCTGCTCTACATTATATTTTCTTTCTATTTGCTCCTCCTTCCTTATTAATGGCTATGTCTTAGTATTATTGTGCTTTCTCTTTGCGTTCTTGTGAATTTTCTAGAATCCTGGAAGTGGTCCTCCGACAACCTCAAACCTTTCACCCCTTCCTCCTGAACCCTATGATCGTGCTGCAACAATTGGCATTCCATTTGACAGTGGAAAGGTATTATAAGGAATTCAGTATGTTTATTTTTGCAGTTTATTCTACATAATGTGAAGTCTATTTTAGGAATTACTCCAAGATTTGAAAGCAAAGGAGAAAGAGCTCAAAGCTAAAGAGGCTGAGCTGAAAAAGAGAGAACAGGTGATTACTTGTCTCATTGGACTAGTCTCTACTGGGTTTATTACTCAGTTTATGTATTTTCTCTTTCATGTTTTTAATTACTTCAATTAATAAAGGAAGAAAATACTAGAATAATAAATAAGAAAGGATTCTCTTATCCCATTTGAATGGTAGCTTCTGGAGATGGTCGCCTTGCATATTGAAATATACTGCTCTCTGAAATAAATATACATCAATGATGTTTGATATCGTTGTTTTGTGAATCATTTTTAATTTTGTTTTTGATGTGGAGATGCCTTTTCTAGATAACAAAAATAAATGTTTACGACAACTACTCGTAGTGACTTTCCATCGTACTTTTAGTTGGCAATATGATATCTAGCATATTCATAATTTAAAGAATTTGCAAGAATTTTTTAACCAGTAACCGTTAAGGCTTTTTTATCATTGTGCGAATAGAGAGAGAGAGAGAGAGAGAGAGAGAGAGAGAGTTTTGTGGAATAATAGCTTGATTTTTTTTCTCATTTTACTTCAATGGGTATTTTATTTATAGTTACAATACAAATAATATAATAATATATACTAAAAAGGAAGAGTATCAATTCTAAGCTAATTGCATCTTAATTAGGTTAAAGGCAAGAATCGTGATAAGATATATTCCTATTCTAATACTCTCCCTCAAGCTGGAGCATACATTTAGGCTCCTACCTCCTAGTATATTACATACATACTTAATCATAGCCTCTGGAAGATATCTTAAAGAGGCAGGTGTTACTTCTAGATAATTTGGTTATTTTGGTTGTATAGAGGACAAAAACTCTCTCGATTCTTAATTATTTTCTAACAAGGATTCTTTGGGTTTTGAGTTTCTCCTTTAAGAATGTGGAACTTTAAATTGCCCCTTGTGTAATGGTGCCTTTTCCTGAGGTTACTTGCAAACATTCTCTTGCTGTTATGGGGTTATTTGTTGAGACCAACTTATGTTTTACTCAGTCCGACTGTTAAAATTATTTTTAAGAGGTTTTTCTTTTGGGTTTCGGTTAAGATTGATTTATGCCTTTTCTAGTCCAATTCTTTAAAATAGTCTTTGGGACTTCTTCTTTTGGGATTTTACTGGTTAAGGTCAATTTACGCTTTTTCTTAGTCCGACTTAAGCTTTTGCTTGGTTCAACTTTCTTTTGCAATGTCCGACTTACACTTTTACTGCGTCCAACTTATACCTTTGTCATGTCCAACTCATACCTTTGTCATGTCCAACTTACGCTTTTGCTTGTCCGACTTACTCTTTTGCCGTGTCCGACTTACTCTTTTGCATTTTGACTTACACTTTTTCTGTGTTCGACTTATGCCTTTTCCATGTTCGATTTATTCTTTTGCATGTTCGACTTACTCTTTTGCCTTGTCCAACTTTCGCTTTTGTCTTGTTTGGTCTTTAGGACATTCTTTATTGGTTAAGACCGATTTACACTTTTTGTTTGGTCTAGCTGCTAAGAGAGTCTTTGGGACTTCATCTAGATTATATATATAAGTCGATATTAATCGGCAAGTCTTGGAGAAATTGTTTAAGATTGTTTAAACAGTCAGACCAGCACAAAAAATATAAGTCGTTAATAACTAGCACATTTCTCCAAGGGCTTGCCGATTAATATCGACTTATATATATATATATGTGTATTTTTTTTTCAAAGCTTTTGCTTAAATATTCCCAAAGTACGTTTTATGTGCTTAAGGAACTTAGAAGTATGAAAAACAAGACAAAGGGTAATGCATAAACAAACCTCCATTGATTCTTAAATTTTTTATATATCAACCATTGTTGATCGGGTTGTCATAAACCACTTGTCTCTTTGTATAGTCTTTCCTTCTTTTTAAATAATATTTTATTTAGTTTGACTATCAAGACAATGTTCATGATTCTTCTGGGGGTTATCAGTTAAGACTGATTAATGCCCCTGCTTCTTCAGTCAAACTTTAGGTACTTCTTTAGAAGCTATTGGTTAAGACTAATTTATGCATTCTCTCAGTCCAACTTAGGGACTTCTTCAAGGGCTACCGGTTAAAGCCAATTTATGCTTCTTTTTAGTCCAACTTAGGGGACTTCTTCGGGAGCCGCCGATTAAAATTGATTTATGCCTTTGATCTTAATGCCACCTTTGGGGACTTCTTCAGGGGTTACTAGTTAAGATCGATTTATGCCTTCTTTTTGTCTAACTTAGGAGATTTCGTCAGGGACTACCAGTTAAAATCGATCTATACTTTTGATTTTCAGTCCAACTTTGGGGACTCCTTCAAGGGTTACCGATTAAAACTAATTTATGCATTATTTTAGTCCAACTCAAGGACTTCTTTAGGAGTTACTAGTTAAAACTGATTTGTGCTTTTAATCTTTAGTCCAACTTTAGGGACTTCTTTAAGGGCTACTCGTTAAAACTGATTTGTGCTTTTGATCTCCTGTCCAACTTCGAGGACTTTCTATGGGGCTACCGGTTAAGAACGAATTACGCCATAGCCTTGAGAATTATCACAATTATGAACTCTGTTCTATCTGCAAAATAATGATTGTAAAACATATTCTTAAAGAGAATGCATGTAATAATAACATACTCCATAAATGTTCATCGCTTTAAACCTTTTCATATATTGTGTTCTGCATGTAAATCGTAACAAAACTTCCAAGTTATTATTGTTAATTGTAATGTTATAAAATTGATCAAACTAGATGTTTTTACAGCCATGCAGTATTGACAATCTTGTAAATTTGAACAAAGTATATATATGGCTATTGATAAAATAATAAAATAATGTATTCATATCAATAAGAAGAATTTAACAAATATTCCCATTTGACAAGTGTTGGTGGCCTTAATCCTTAGTCAGCATTGATTGTTAAGCCCGCCTTTTGGTGTTGGGGTCTTAGCCCTTAGTCTGTCAATGACTATTAAGACAATATTTTGGTTTTTTTTTGGTGTTGGGGGCCTTAGCCCTTAGTCGATACTAATTGTTAAGATTATCTTTTAGTGTTGAGGGCCTTAGCCCTTAGTCAACATTGACTGTTAAGACAATTTTTTGGTGTTAGGGGCCTTAGCCCTTAATCGGCACTGACTGTTAAGACAGTCTTTAGTATTCGGGATTTAGCCTTTAATCAACACTGACTGTTAAGATAATCTTTTGGGTTTGGAGTGTTAGCTCTTAGTTGGCATCGACTCTTAAGACAGTCTTTTGGTGTGAGTTTTTTTTTATTCAAGTTAAATATTGGAATCTCAGTCAACTACTGTCGAGAGTATTACATTGGCCTTTTTTCCTATATGTTTACATACAACATGAATGTAGTTATTTCTTAGATGGTGACTATTGGTTATAACTGAGTAACCTATTTGGCTATAGAGTTACGAACTATGGTTTTAATCACTCTGCTCATACTTGATTTGAACAATCACGTTTTCACTAGCTCGACATGCTTGTTCCAATTACTTGGAACTGTTTGGCCGAATAACTTATTTAGTAGTTGCGAGCTATAGTTTTAACCACTTAGCCTATACTCGATTTAGAAAATCATGATTTTACTAACTGAGCATGCTTATTCCAACTATTCGGAACTATTTGGCCGAATAACTTATTTAGTCAGTTGCAAGCTATGATTTTAAACATTCAACATACTCGATTTAGACAATCACGATTTTACTAACTCATTAAGCTTGTTCCAACTACTCGGAACTACTTGGCCGAATAACTTATTTGGTCACTTGCGAGCTATGGTTTTAACCACTTGGCTTCTACTCGATTTAGACAATTACGATTTTCAATAGCTTGCCATGCTTATTCCATCTACTCAAAACTACTTGGCCGATTACCTTTTTTGGTTAGTTGCGAGTTAAGGTTTTAACTACTCAGCTCATACTGGAAACTATTTTCTAAACCACCAGACTTGAGCTACATTTTCTTGGGTTGTAGTCTCAAATAGCTGGTGCACTCTCAGAGGGTTATTATTCCATTAAAAGTTAATCTTCTAACAAAAAGATAACATCTCATATATCATCGATAGAAACCAAAAAGCTTGAAGAGCACCAAATATAAGCACGTTACCTTTGATCATATTCTCCTTAGATTTTACCATATTAAAATAATGAAGTTTTCTAGTTAGGCTGTAGTAAGCCACACACCTCCATCTTACTTGGGAGTTTTTATGTTAAAGTTGATTTTTCATTAGAAATTGAAGGGAAGAACAACTTCTTGTGTCGTTTCCTACAGACGATGATATTCTGATAGTTTTTTTTTTTCTGTAGCTATTTTTTCTAAATGGTCTCATTATTGTTCTAGCTAGTAACCTACAAAATAAAGAATAAAGTGGTCAGGAGTCTACTGAGTATGCCCCTAGTGGAGAACCTTCGAAGCTCAAGTTAGAGAGCTCTTTTATGGTGTAAGTAAAAAAGAAAAGAGTAAAGAGAAGAGAGGAAGAACTTTATTAAGTTTATTTTTTTAGGGTTTGTCCTGGGTCTATCTCCCTTGCCCTTTAGCGATTTTGAGAGTTTATATAGAGGGACAATTGGTATTTATTTCATTATATGTAATTATTAATCTATATTGTTTGTGAACTTATTTTGTTAGAGGATCCATACAGCCGACCCCAAATATTTGGGACTAAGACTTGTTGTTGTTGTAATTATTAATCTCAGAAAATTGGATCTTTTTATGGGCATATACGGCTGGTATTACTTCAGTTATGATTAAAATTTATTGAAGAACTAGAGAATGGAGTCGTGTTGTTAGAGGATCCGATTATAAGGCTATTATGAGTTATGGGTCCTGTTTGCTATAATAAGCACGGACTACTCCCTAGTTTCTAGAGTGAGTCTATTTCTTAAAGTGGCATGTGTTACTTTTATATAATTTGGTTCTTTTGGCTGTTATCACTAGTAAAACAGAATGGTCCAATTGAACTTGTCAAAATGGCTTAACCACCTTAAATTTTAAAAATAGCGTAGAAAGTCCAAAATCAAAACACCTTTATGTCTCCAATTTGTGAATTTAAAATTGAACATTTTTAAGCATTAAATAAATAGTCTAATGGTCATTTAAAGCCCATCAATTTTCAAAACATTAACAATTAAGTTTATGAATAAAATATTTAATTTAGATTGTTAATGTATAAAGAAAAGTTATAAAATCTATGAAATAAATAGACATTAGTATTATAAATATACAAATTTCTTAAAATTTGTATATAAAGATCTTGTACAAAAGAATATCCATTTTTCTTTTTCTTTTTTTTTTGTCGTCAACTGATGTTAAACTTTAACATCAAGATCTCTACAATTTTGGAAGTATCATTAAAAAATATATATATAAGATAAATGATATAAGGCCACAAAAATATAATGAAAATTTAAATTTAAATTTATGATGTATATATGGGATTTGAACTATTAAGAAATAAAGAAAAATATCTTAGTAGTTATTTGCTAGCTTTATTAAGAAAATATCTAAGTTTTATCAAGAAAATGTAAAATCGTTTATTATAATTTAAATTTGAATATATTGTTATGCCTATTATTAATTATTTCACAAGTAAAATATTATCTATAATTTTAATAAACTCACATAATGATTATTCCAAAATTTTTAAAGGAGAACTTGAGGTTAGGATTTAGTGTTCGAGTGATGAGAAAAAAAAAAGGAAAAAAAATTAAATTTCTTAGTGTTTTGTTGAAGTAAATTATTTTTCTATACTTTTTAATGTTTTATTTATTTTGTAAATTATTTTATTTGTCTATTAAAAATAAATATAAATTGATTATTTGTGTACAAATTTAATCATAAAGTTGTTAAAATTAATTTATTTGTTCAGTCACGGTTTAGATGACTGTTCCGATGTTTCTTAATTCAAACAAAAAAGACAGGAGGTTTTCAAAATCTTGCACAGTTAGACATGAATTTTCCTGTACTAATTTGATGTCTGCTTGCTTGGCTTTATTCAGGAACTAAAACGGAAGGAAGATGCAATAGCACGGGGTATTTCTATTGTATTCGTAATTTATATAATCTTTTAGCTTTTATGGTTATCTTGTTTTAAAACAAAATCAAAAGGTTGTATTTTTTTGGTTCAAATTTAGAATGTTTGAAGCTATAATTGCCAATTAATAAAAATGTTGGATATTTTGCACCCAATACCATTGATTTTAAACTTGGGCTAAAATTTACATCCAAAATAAAAATGATTGAAGAAGTGGCAAATTTAAAATATTATTCAATTAATCTTAATTTGTTTCAGACAAATTAAGACTCAAGATTTATTTTTTATATCATAATGTTCTTGGTTTTGTATCTACAGCTGGAATTGTAATAGAAGATAAGAATTGGCCTCCATTTTTTCCTATCATCCATCATGATATTTCAACTGAAATACCATTCCATTTGCAGAGGATACAATATGTTGCATTTACAACATTATTAGGTAAGTCTTAATCCTATTTCTTGTAATTTTGATTCAGTATATTATATGCCACTTGCATGAGAATTTCATATATTTTCTCAGTTATCCTTGGGTTTTCAATAATTTTGCTTAACTATATATATATATATTGATAACTTTTCAAGAAAGAGAACATAGAAGCATTTTTGAGATTCTTAATAGTTTAGCCTCATCTATATGATACATCTTGTAGCTTAAATTAAGAACATCTTCTATTTTTTTGGTTTGGGAATTTTTATTTTGTTATCAATTTTCTTCTGTTATTGTATTGACAAGTATTTCTACAACGAGCCTTGAAGTTAATAACTTAATATCGTGTGGAATCGCAGGCTTATTTGTGTGTCTTTTGTGGAATGTTGTCGCAGTCACCGTTGCCTGGATCAAAGGCGAAGGTTTTGTTTGAATTGACTTAACATAGTTAATGCATCCTTATCTTGCATCAATTTGATGAACAATTTGATTTTACACTTTTTTTAAAAAAATTTTTCCTAAACTTGTTCTCTCTCTAGGTCCAACAATTTGGTTGCTTTCTATCATCTACTTCTTATCAGGGGTTTCTGGAGCTTATGTTATGTGGTATCGCCCTCTATATCGTGCAGTGAGGTATTAATTATTTGTTATTTCTTTTACCTGTTACATAAAGGGGAACAAGGATTAATCTAATTAGTTACAGAAAGTTAATAAATAAATAAAGAGGAATGATTTGTGAAATACAGATATGATTTTTTAGTTTTTGTTACTTTTATTATTAACCCTTTAAAACAATATAATGGGTTTATTAGTACGTGTATACTACATTTGTCCTTTTCTACATTTTTAGTTCTCTTTTAACATATTTTCTATAGTAATATGGTGTGCTAACTCGTTTTACAGGACCGATAATGCTCTAAAATTTGGGTGGTTTTTTTTATGTTACCCGGTATGCTTGTTCATGTTCCTATTATATATATATATATATATATATATATATTTTTTTTTTCCATTTCTAATACCTTCTACAAGTATCTCATTTTCTTTCCCATGTTTCTCTTTCAGATCCATATTGGCTTTTGCATCTTTGCTGCTGTTGCTCCGCCAATTATTTTCAGGGAAAAATCCCTTACGTAAGTTTCTTTGTTTCTCTTATTCTTTTTTTACATTGCGATTTGGAGTTTTTGGCTTGCCAAAATAAATATTTTGATTCTTTCGGGAAAGGGATGATTGATACTTGCATGTTATCTTGTTTTATAGAATTTTGTTTTCTGGAATCTAAAGAAGATGTCAGTGTTTATGACTACTTTTGTTAGTGCTTAACAGTTTCCTCATCTTTTTACTAATATGTAGGAAAATGTTAAATATGTGAAGTATTTCTCCTACAAAGAAGTACTTATCTATTGATGATTTCTTTTCTCTTATAATGTTTGGTTTGATCTTTGGGACAGAGGTGTTTTGCCTGCTATTGATCTTCTCAGCGATAATACTTTAGTTGGGGTATGTCTTTACTGTTAAAACTGTCTTAGATATCATCAATGGTACTTATTTTGTATTGCTAAGGATAGCCTAGCAGAACCATATGAGATGAATTAAAACTGGTAGATGAAATGGAATTAACTAACTAACTATATATATATGTTTTAGACCAAGTGGCCAACATGGTTTATTGCTAGTAACACTACAAGTCTTTATTGCAGATATTCTACTTTATCGGATCTGGATTTTTTTGTGTTGAATCCTTGCTTAGTATATGGGTTATTCAGGTTCAATAATATACTATTACTACTTGCTCATGCTTAGCTGATCTATTGTTCCATTGTGATTCTACCTAAATTCCATTGTTTACTTGGTTCAAATGTGCAGCAAGTTTACATGTATTTCCGAGGCAGTGGGAAAGCTGCAGAGATGAAGCGGGAAGCTGCAAAAAAGACTATGATGGCTGCATTTTAATATCACTCTCATGTAGTAGAGATACTATTGATGGACAAAACTGAAAACAATACTTCATAAATGTTTCCTTCTTGGCTTTCTTTAGGACTAAAAACTTTTTTATGTCGTCTATATATATTCTCTAGCAAAAGAATCTTACATAAAGCCTAAAGTGCAATTTCTATATTATTTTTATTCTTTTACTTCTGATGAGAAGCATTAACTGAGATTATAGTAGACAGCTCAAGCATTCTTTTTGCAACTAGTTTCTATGATTTCTTGTGTTCGACAATGTGCCTAAAATTTTGAAGTAATTCGAGATTTATATGAGCATTTATATTATTCGTCTTTAAAGGAAACAATATATATTATATATTAATATTTTATGCATGATGCTTTACATGGAATAAGTAATCAATAATAGTTCAACATATATGTATGAGTGGGATT
>CAOGCB011061540.1:0-11302 GCA_948266635.1 Cnidoscolus chayamansa | reverse complement strand
TGTATTCCTTTCAAAGTGTTGATTTTGATGTATTGAGGAAAAGTTTTAATTTGATTGAAATTTCTATCATATACTTGTGTGTTTCCAGTAAATCTTACAGGTAGGTTGAGACCATCAAAGTGGCTAACCGAACCGGGGAACAGGTTAACCGGCGGTTAACACGGGAACCGGCAAGGGGTGTCACATTAATAGCAATCTATTGTAATTGTTGTAAGAGAGAATTTATTTCTGAGAATTATGAGAAAACATTTATTGTATTCAAGTGAGAGTACATCACTTGGAAGAGGTTGTTTAGCACCTTGAAAGCTAAAAGAAGTTCGATGGGGATTCAAACTTGTAAAGATGTTTCTAAGCACCTATAAAGCTTAGAAGAGATTGTCTAAGTACCTGTAAAGCTTGGAAGAATTGTAAAAGTTTCATCTCTTACCTGTGAAAAGAGATAGATAGTGGAACTCTCAAGAAGAAGCTTCAGAAGAGTGGACGTAGGCTGGTTTTAGCCGAACCACTAAATAATTTGTATTTGAATTTTCTCAACCTTACTCTCCATTGATTTATTGATTATTAAGTTTATTTTCATTGATCATTTGAGTATTATTGAAACTTGAAAGAGTGCCATTAAAATCTTAAAGTTGCTGAACTGAAATTAGCAAACTTGTCAACTTAGCTAAATCTGCCATAAACAGTAGCGTGAACAATGTTCCTTCAACAGACTAAAAATTAACTAAGCTAGATTTGTTTTCTGATATCCTTAGTTCTCTGTGAACAGTAGCGTGAACAGTAACCCTTCTATAGTCAGAAATTAGCTAAACTAAATTTGCCTTCAGTTATCATAATTGATCAAAATAGTTCACTTAAACCAGGATAGAACTCTTATTGAAAGTACTTAGTCATAACTTAGACATAAGTTTAGAGCAATAACTTAGAAATTCAAGAAAAGTCAAAAAGTGACCAATTCACCCCCTCTTGGTCACTCAACCTTGGGACAACAAATTGGTATCAGAGCCTAATCCTATTGCTCAAGGTCTAACAGCCTTAGGAAGATCCAAAAAATGGCTAGTACATCAAACCAGGCTGGAGTTCATACTCTTTTAGCAGAAGAACACTCTATCACTAGACCGCCATTGTTTAATGGTTCAAACTATTCCTTCTAGAAAACTAGAATGAGAAATTTTATTTAATCTATAGATATAGAAGCTTGGAGAATCGTACAAAATGATTCTTTTATTCCAATAAAAATAGTAGAAGGAAGAGACCCCATCATTAAAATAGAAACTGAATATACTGAAAATGATTGGAGAAGAATTTCAATAAATGTCAAAGCTATAAATATCTTACACTGTGCATTAGATTTAAATCAATATAACAGAGTTTCTGTCATGAACGAATTTTAAGGCCTAGAAGATTAGGTGCCTAAAATAAGGAAATAAGTGGGAAAGTGAATAAATGTGAAAAAAAAGGAAATAGAAAATAGAAAATAAAAAGGAAAGAAAAGAAATTAGAAAGAGAAATAAAAAAAAGTTGAAAAGTCAAAAGTTGACAAGTCAACAAAGGAGGTAAGAGGTGGCACCCTAATTAATGCAAAGAATGACTTAAAAAAAAAAACCAAAGTTAGCAGAAACAAGAGAGAGCCAAGGGAAGGGAAAAGAGAGAAAGAAAAGGAAGAAGAAGAAGAAAAAGAAGAAGAGGAAGTGGAAGAAGAGTTCATATACAAGGTTAGTTACATATTCTCTTAGTTCTAAAGTTTCTATGAATAGAGTTTGAAGAAGTGGACCATAAGGTTGAATTTGAATCTAACCTAGAAGCTGGTAAAAAGTTTATTTTGATGAAAATATGATATTTAGACTTGAATCAAAGTAACCAAAACCAAAGAAGTGAGAAAAGAGTTAAAGGGTGGAATCTGGAAATAGGTTTTATGTGAATAGTAAACTTTTGTCACTGTTACGAAGAACCAAATGAAGTCCAAAATTTATAAATGATATATCAATAAAAATTTATGCGAGTTAGCTACGAATGTCTAGAACATCATTTTGTGAAATTAGATCATTTGAGGCATGAAAATGTAGGAAGAACAGACAAAGGTCAAACTGCCAGATTTTGCAGTAGTAGTATAGGGCAGTAGATGTTTTTAATGATTTGGAGGCCTTAATGGTTAGATAAAATTATGAAATTTGGTATGAAGCTATTTTAGGATGTTAGCTCCAAGTTTTATGTTTTGAACTTTGGCTAAAATAGAAATTAAACTAGTGGAAAAAGATTAGACAAAGGAGGAGTGACCCTAATTCTACAGAAATGAGAATGATTAGTTTGGTACTCCATTTGAGTCCAAATGACCTGAGATTTTGAGTGAACCTTGATTTATAAGTTATGGAACTTTAGTTAAATTTTGAGATCAATTAACTTAAATAGATAGTGAAATGAACTGAAATCACCAGAAATTAGTCATAGAAGTAATTTATAGGGTATAAGACTTTAGTTGGGTAGAAAGTGACTCAAATGAGTTTGGCATGAGCTGAAACTTGAATGGAAGCTTAAATGGTCAGTTGTTATGAAGTATATAAAATTTTAGAGTATTTGGAGTTGAGTAAGTGAGGTTTCTGCCTCTGGAAAGAGAAGTTACGACCAAGGCTTTCTTAAAGTTGCGCGCACGAAAAGGGACCAAAACCAGACAGTAGGTTTTATGCTAAAGTCGCGAGCGCGACATTAGAAGTCGCGAGCGCGACGTAGGTCCAAAATCAGATAGAAACTCTTGTTCTGAAGTCGCGAGCGCGACATCGGAAATTCGCGGGCACGAAAGGGGTCTGAAATCAAGCAGAAACTTTTGTGCCAAAGTCGCGAGGGCGACATTAGTTTTCACGAGCGCGACTTGTTCCAGTCAATGAGAAACTTTGAGAAATGATAAGACTTGAAACATGTTTTGGGGAATTTATTAGTAGACAATTGTTTATAGTATTTAATTAATACTTTTGATTGAAAATGTTATGAATGTTAATGTGAGAATATAATGTGAATAGGTGTTCGAAGTGAAACTATTCCTGAAGATCGTGATAGAGTGGATAAGGGAAAAGCTATAGAAGGTAAGTTATGAGATCATTGTACAACCGTGTGCACGATGACACTATTTGAAATGTGTGTTTATATTGAATTTTCTAAATTATTATTATTTGAAAACCTGGTGAGCAAATTGAAGATTAGTTTGGGGCCACCAGTGATAATTGATATAGAAGTGTAATTTTTATGCAGGGAAATGAGAAATTGATGTGTTGAATGTTGAGTGTATTGTTGTGATTGTGAATTGTGAAGTGAATTATTGATTGATATGGTTGATGAGATTTTTGATTTTGAGCATGATAGTAAAGTAGGACATATGCACATGACTTATTGAGATATGTGAAATGACGGTGCTTATGATGTCATGAAATACATAAAGCATAACATACATGACATGA
Source organism: Cnidoscolus chayamansa (assembly GCA_948266635.1). Taxonomy (NCBI): domain Eukaryota; kingdom Viridiplantae; phylum Streptophyta; class Magnoliopsida; order Malpighiales; family Euphorbiaceae; genus Cnidoscolus; species Cnidoscolus chayamansa. Next base: position 7,856 of record CAOGCB011061540.1, on the reverse strand, counting down.
AAAAGAAAAGGGGAATTAGAGGGTGATACCAAGAAAGAACCCGACCATGAAAAGAAAAAGAAATAGCAGGTGATACCGAGAAGGAACCTGGCCGAGAAAAAGAAAGAAAAAAAAGAAATGACAGGTGATACTGAGAAGGAACCCATCCAAGAAAAGAAAAAGAAAAGAAATGGTGGGTGATACCGAGAAGGAACCCAACCGTAAGAAAAAGAAAAAAGAAAAGGTGGGTGATACCGAGAAGGAACCCAACCTAAATATGAAAAGAAAAGAAATGATGGGTGATACAGAGAAGGAACCCAATCATATAAAAAAAAGAGAATGGTGGGTGATACCGAGAAGGAATCCAAACATGGGTGCACAACATGAATGCATCCATATCATACATTGAGACATTTCATAATGTAATTGAGATTCATTAGATATTGATGATGATAAGAAAAGATGACTGCAATGATTGTAATTGTGGATATGTGATGACACTTAATGTGCATCATTGTTTGTCGATGCGCATGCTTTATTTTGATGTTATGCATGCTATATGAGGTGTGAGTATAACTTACTGAGAATTATTCTTAGCGTTTATCCCTAATATAAACGCAGGTGAAAGCAGCAAGAGAAAGCAAGGCGAACAGTGAACTTGCTTGTAAAAGTTTATACAGAGGTAGTTAAGTTGTATTTAAAAGTATCCCAAGATTATTGTATTTTGAATACTTTGTATCTTGTAACTAACACTATAGAGCAGATGCAGTATTGTAATAATATTATATCCGCTGTGTGAATTTAATTTGGAAACTCTGATAAAGGTTTTGTAATAATGTTTAATTTGGTTTATGAAAAGATCTTTTGTTTTATTTGGATGATATTGATGTTTTGATTTTGAAATATGATGATGTTTTAAATAAATGAATGTTAAAAAAAAATTCTACAGGATTTTTACAGGGCAATGATCCAAAATTATCCCTTACAGGCTGATTTGTGATTTTTCTGAGGTGGAAGTGGGAAATCATTAGTCATTCTGTGGGAGGCATGTCATGGGTAGATGTGACAGTTTCTGGATGTGAAACAACTAAAGAAATATGGGATAAGCTGGAGGTCACTCATGAAGGCACAAGTAAAGTTAAGGAATCAAAGGCCAACATGCTGTTAAGAGATTATGAATTGTTTGAAATGAAACCAGGAGAGGCTGTGGCAGATATGAGTACAAGATTTACTAATTTGGTGAATGTCTTAAAAGCTCTAAGAAAAAGATTTGATGACGAAGAGCTTATGAAGAAGATGCTGAGATCATTCCCAAAATCTTGGGAAGCCAAAACCACTATGATATTTGACACCAAGGACTTCTCAAGGTTTACATATGATGAGCTTATTGGATCACGAATAGCTCATGAGATGATGTTCAAGAAAGACTGTATAGAAAAGGAAAAGGTAAAGAAAAACATAGCATTGAAGGCAGACACTGCAATAGAAGAGAAATTCAAAACTATTGCCTTAAAGTCCGGACAATTTGAATCTTCAAGTTGCTCTAGCAATGATGAAGAAATGGCTATACTAGCTAGAAGATTCAAGAGAGCATTCAAGAAAGGAGGAAAAGGATATAAAAAAATTGCAAAGAAATTCACCTCAAAAGAGGATACAACTCCTCCTGTTCAGAAGGAATCAAAGGAAGTATTATGCTACTAATGCAATAGGCTAGGACATATAAGGTCAAACTGTCCTAGACTAAGAAAAAGAAGAGGCAAAAAAGAAAAAGGAAAGAAAGTCATGGCTGCAATATGGACTGCTTCAGACACCAGTTCATCAGAGGGTGAAGATGAAGGTGTAGAAACTTGCAAAATAGCACTGGAGGAACATTCAGAAATGATAGACAAATTAGACCATGAGTTACACAATTCAGACTCCACAAATATAAATGAATTAGAAATTGTATTTTCTAGAATCTACAATGAATACAAAATCTATAAGAAAAAATGCAATCACCTAAAGCTAGAAAATGAAACATTAAAGTTAGAATTAGACATTCTGACTGAAATTTAGAATGAAAATAAATCTCTCAAAGTTAAATTAGGATTGCTCAAGGATCAGAAAAATGAAGCAGAAAAATTAAGCAAGAACAATGAATTGCTTCTTAAAAAGAATCAAAGTCTGGAAATACAAGTAAGAACCTTGACAAATGATTTATCTAGATTTACTAAAGGAAAACAAAATCTAGACTTGCTTCTAAGATCACAAAGACTGTCAAAGGAAAAATCAGGAATAGTGTACAGTAACTTGCCTCAGAAAACTAGATACATAAATTATTTTGTGAAAGCTACTTCTTCCTATATGGCAAATATTACATGCTTCTTTTGCAATAAAGCTAGACATATAACTCATTCATGCCCCAATAGAAAAAAGTTTACTAAAACAAAAATGATTTGGATACCAAAAGGATCCACATCTAGTAATGCTAACTTTGAAGGACTAAAAAAGGCTTAGGTACCTAAGTTCTTAGCAATCTTTTGACAAGTGTGTCTGAAAAATGGAGCAGAACCAACTACATGGTGTATTGACAGTGGATGCTCTAGACACATGATAGGTGATAAGAGCTATTTCTCAAAGTTAATCATGAAGAATGAAGGATTTGTTAGATTTGGTGACAAAGGAAAGGCTCAAATCATAGGAAAAGGGTCTATAGGATTTCAACCCTACATTGAGAATGTTGCCCTAGTCCAATGATTGAAATTCAATCTTCTAAGTGTAAGTCAACTGTGTGACAAAGGATTCAAGGTAACCTTTCTCACTATTTATTGTGAAATTATTAATGAAAATGGCCATACACTATTTATTGGACTTAGACATGAGAACGTATATATGCTAGATCTATAATGCATTCAGAATAGTGAAAAATGACTTGTTACTTTAAACGAAAATAACACATTGTGGCATAAAAAACTTGAACATGCTAGTATGCATCTAATCTCAAAAATCTCTAAGAAAGAGCTAGTCCTCTGACTGCCTAAGTTAAACTTTGAAAAAGACTATCCTTGTAAAGCATGCTCCATTGGTAAACAAACCAGAATTAGCTTTAAGTCAAAAGCTGCTGTAACAACCTCTAAAGTCTTAGAACTCCTGCACCTAGACCTATTTGGACCAATACCTTTAAAGTCTTAGAACTCCTGCACCTAGACCTATTTGGACCAATCACATCAATGAGTATAGGAGAAAAATCTTATGCTTTTGTAATTATTGTTCACTATTCTAAGTATACCTAAGTGTTCTTTCTGTCAAATAAGGATGAAACATTTAGAGTGTTTGAAAGATTCAGTAAAAAGGTCAAAAGTGAAAAGGAACTCAATATCATCTCACTCAGAAGTGATCATGGAAAGAAGTTTGAAAATAGCATATTCAATGAATATTGCTCTAAGGAAGGGATTGCTTATTCATTTTCTGCACCTAGAACACCCCAACAAAATGGTGTAGTTGAGAGGAAAAACAGAACCTTACAGGAAATAGAAAGAACCATGATAAATGAGAACAATCTTTCTAAATATTTTTGGGCAGAAGCTGTTATCATAACTTGCTACATAGTTAACACTGTCACTATTAGAGCAATCATAAAGAAAACTCCCTATGAATTTGGAAAGGAAAGAAGCCTAATATTTCTCATTTCCAAGTCTTTAGTTGTAAATGCTACATCTTAAACAACAAGGACAACCTGAAGAAATTTGATGCAAAAGTAGCAGAAGGTATTTTTCTAGGATATTCCACAAATAGTAAAGCTTATAGAATATTTAACATAAAAAGCTTAACTGTTGAAGAATCTATCAATGTAATCTTTGATGAAATAAATCTCACACTAGATAGATATGACTTAGCTGAAAATAAAATAGATGAAATATTCAATATACTAAAATTAAGCAAAGACAAAGAAAATGAAAGTAACCTTAAGACACTAAATTATGCAACAGGTGAAACTTCAAATGAACAGACAAACACATAAATCATACCAGAACATGAACCTAACCTTTCAAAACTAAAAATTAATGATCTACAACACAGTGATTATATCACAAAGATCACCCTAGACATGATATACTAGGAGAACCCTCACAAAGAGTTATGACCAGAAATCAACTTTAGAAGTTTCATAGTAATGTAGCATTTGTTTCACTCATTGAACCTAAAACCTTTGAAGAAACTCAATATGACGAACATTGGATTCTTGCCACACAAGAGAAACTAAATCAATTTGAAAGAAACAAAGTCTGGAAATTAGTTCCCAAACCCAGAAACTATTCTGTCATAGGCACAAAATGGGTTTTTAGAAACAAAATGGATGAACTTGGTAATGTAACTCGAAACAAAGCTCGATTAGTTGCACAAGGTTACAACCAAGAAGAAGGAATTAATTTTGATGAGACATTTGCACCGGTAGCTAGATTAGAAGCAATCAGAATGTTGTGTGTTTATGCTTGCTATAAAAACTTTATGTTGTATCAAATGAATGTCAAAAGAATATTTTTGAATGGATACATAGAGGAGGAAGTCTATGTGGCTTAACCTCCTGACTTTGAAGATCCAATGCACCCCAACTATGTTCTCAAACTTTACAAAGCACTATATGGATTGAAACAAGCTCCTAGAGTTTGGTATGAGAGGTTAATCAAATTTTTGCTGAAAAATAACTTCAGTATAGGGAAAGTAGAAAAAACATTGTTCATAAAAAATTATAATCATGATATATTGATTGTGCAAATATATGTGGATGACATTAACTACTAATGAATCTCTCTGCAAGAAATTCTCAAAGTTAATGCAGAGTGAATTTGAGATGAGTTTGATGGGAGAGCTGACATTCTTTCTTGAACTGCAAATCAAGCAAGAGAATGAAGGAATTCTAATAAATCAATCCAAATATATCAGAGACATGTTGAAAAAATTCAAAATGGAAAGTCTGAATAACATAGGCACTCCAATGAACACAAACATCAAACTAGACAAGGATGAAATAGGTACGGGAGTGGATCAGAAAATGTACAGAGGTATGATTGGATCTCTTCTTTACTTAACTGCTTCTAGACCAAATATTCATTTCAGCGTATGCCTATTTGCTAGATTTCAGTCATGTCCAAAAGAATCACACTTAAAAGCTGTAAAGAGAATATTTAGATATCTAAGAGGAATTATCTCAATTGGATTATATTATCCCAAAGGAGAAAACATAGACTTGATAGGATATAGCGATTCAGATTTTGCAGATATCATATTAGAAAAAAAAGCACCTCAGGAACCTGTCAATTTCTAGGTCATTCATAAGTCTCATGGCATAGTAAAAAGCAATCCTTTGTTGCTCTATCAACTGCTGAAGCAGAATATGTTGCAGCAGGAAGTTGTGTTGCACAAATTCTTTGGATGAAGTAGCAACTTGAGGACTATGGAATTAAAATGCTGGACATACCAATTAGATGTGACAATACCAATGCTATAAACCTGTCCAAAAACCCAGTACAACACTCTAGGACTAAGCACATTGAAATTAGGCATCATTTTATAAGAGATCATGTGCAAAAAGGAGACATTAGGCTAGAATTTGTAAACACTGAAAATCAACTTGCTGATATTTTCACAAAACCTCTTAATGAAGAAATTCTCTATAGGATAAGAAAAGAACTTGGAATGATAGAAAAACAAAATTAAGGCTGATTCCTAAAAAGTTTCAAGAACCTACAGTAATTGAACTTCCTTTGATGTGATTTATGGTAGTTGATATGTAAAGTATGAATTCTAACTGTTGTTATATGATGTTTGAATTTCGAATAATATTGTATGATAGAAAAACATTCATAGAAAAAATAGCTAGAAAACTAGCTAAGCTAAAATCTACATAAATGATTTTAGCCAAGCTAATTTCAAAAGTAGCGAAGCTAACTTCAAAACTAGCCAAGTGCTCAAAATTAGCTAAGCTATTTTTAAGCATGCTCTCTACTTTGGAAGAAAGAAAGACAATAGAAGTTCAGAAAAACATTTCTTTTATGACAAATTTGCCCCTATTTCACCTAGCAATAAGAAAGCTAACTAAAAAAAGGCAACTATGGAATTTCCTCCTTCCTGAGAGGGAAAGAAGTCATTTCATAATAAAAGGACGACACTTGAGAATCTGAACAAGCTTTCTTCTCCATCATTTCAGAAACCATCAGCTTCTCTCTTCGAACCCATCACTCTTGTTTTCTCTAGGGTTTCTTAAAAGGCGCTTCTTCTTTTTATCTAAATCGAACACCTCAAAAATGGCTCGTATTAAGAAAAGAGCAAACAAGATCCTCCATCACTACAGCTCGACTTCAGAATTGGAAGCTATTGGAGAACAAAACCCTGTATGTAAAGAAGTCTCTAAACCACAAGTACCTCTTGTACAACAAACTGAGTCCACGAAGCAGCCTGAGTAGACAACATTTTCTATTCGAAGGGCTGAACCAGAAGTGACTCCTGCTTAACCAATGGAGCCTTCTGCCAAGAGAGCAAAAATGGTGAAAACTCAAACTGCCGTGTGTTCACTCTTTATCCCGAGGTATATATTATGGATTGCTTTTGAGCTAGTAAGCTTTAGATTAATGGATTTATTCATTGCTCAAGGCTGGGAGAAATTGATGAAAATGAAAAAGGGAATATTACCCTGAACTTGTTTAGGAGTTTTATGGAAACCTAGGCATTATTGACAATAAGGAAGAACTGACAACCATAGTGAAAGGAAGGATGTATTCTGTAAAAGTCCAGGATTTTAGTGAAGCCTTAGAGATTCTTAATGAAGGAAATAGAGTAGGATCTTTTAAGGATGTAGCCAAACTAAGTGAGTATAATGAAAGAGACTTTAAGAATCCCTACTTCCAGGATTAGATGTTTCCTTTGAAAAACTAAGCATGTCATATTTTCCCCAACACATTAAAATTCTACACAGTATGATCATCTACTACCTATATCCAAGAACAAGGAGCCATTCATATTTCAACAAAGTGGACTGGTGCATTCTTTGGCATCTGATCCATAAAAGACACCTCAACTTGGCCTACCTAATTTTCAAGTCTATTCTAAAAAGCTCTACTGTAAGAAACTTACCGTATGCAATGTTTTTTACACCAATTTTTGAAAAATTAGGTATAGATGTGAGAAATGAAGAAGAAGGGAAAATGCTGCTTGTGATTAGAGAAAACTACAGCACCAAACCAAATACTGAGAAGCATATGGAAAAGAAGCTGTTGTAATGGAAGAAAACGATGATAAAAAGGAAGAAAACAAAGAAAAAGGGGAATCCAGCAAACCAAGGAAAGAGAAAGTTGATGTAGTGTAACATCCGAATAGTGGGTCGGGTAGTCTCATGCATTTCCGTATATGATGGTTGGCCCGGAAACCGAGGCGATTCGAGTGTAGGGTCACAAATGAGTGAATTTAATTGAGTAAATGAATTAAAGGTAAATGAGATGTTAAATGGAGTTAAAAAGGTGAGACAAGGGTTAATGAGTGAAGGGAAGGGCAAAATGGTCATTTGGCAGGAAAAATAGTATAAATAGCCCTTACAAAGGCCATTTATCACACTTAACCAAAAAGAGAGCAAACTTCCAGCAGCCAAGGGAGAGGAGACCACGAGAGAGAGAAAGGAAAGGGGAGAGGAAGAAGGGGAGAAGAGCAAAGGAAAGGAAGGATTCCACCAAAGGTTAGTCCCACGCATCCTCTCTAATTCCAAATGCTCCTTGTGATTAACTCTTGAATGAATGGAGGTTAGGGTTAGAGCATAATACACTCAAGTTTATATCACAAGTTAGGATGAGGAGAAACTAACCTAAGCATTTGAATCAAATGCCCTAAGTGAATGACATGATAGAAAC
>CAOGCB011060818.1:0-10989 GCA_948266635.1 Cnidoscolus chayamansa | reverse complement strand
ACCTAACTGCATTATTCTTACACATACACTTTACAATTGCATTAACTTAGGTTCACTTTCATTTTTATCCAGCCATGGTTATCCTAACATGAAACTCTTATTTTACACATTTTTAGGTTTCAAATATCACATTTTTAATGTTAGCCGTGGTTAAAATAAATTACCAAACTAAAAATATCCATGTACACACACACATACACACCTAGTGCTACTTACTGATGCTTAGCTTGAACTCTAAACATGACTGTAATGGCATTACTAACCTTCTAAGGTTACAAGAGTGTTACGAAGGTTTCTTACTAGAGTGTCATAATTCTTTCCCTCTTGAAGAATTTCGTCCTCAAAATTCTCTACATCAACAACTGTGGGTACTATCGCCTCATAACCCCTTCACTTTTCTAAGTGGATTCCTTTGTTTGATGATTTTTCCATATGACCTTTTTAATAATGGGACTTCCTTATTGCTTAACTGTTTAACCTTTGTAGCTAGAATTTGAACTGGTTCTTCCTTGTATGGCTGCACATCTATCTGTTCAACCAATATCACATGTGGTGGATATGATCTATATCTCCTTAGCATAGATACATGAAACACATTATGAACACAATCCAACTATGGAGGTAAAGCTAATCTATAAGCCAACGGATCTACACATTCAATGACTTCGAATGGACCAATGTGCCTAGGACTTAACTTACCCTACTTGCCAAATCTCAAGATATGCTTCCATAGAGATACATTTAGGAAAACTTTATCCCCAACAATATATTCAATATCTTTCCTTTTTGAGGTTTGCATATGATTTCTATCTATATGAGGTGACTTTCAATATGTCTGTGATAACTTAAACCTTTTCCTCTATTTTTCTAATCAAATCTAAGCTAATCAACTTATTATCGCCTGCATCAGTCCATGTCAAAGGTGTTTTGCATTTTCTCCTATAGGGAGTTTCATATGGAGCCATTTTCATACTAGAATGATAACTGTTATTGTATGTAAATTCTGCCAGTAGATTATATCTTTCCCAATTACCTTCAAAGTCAATGACACAACTTCGAAGCATATCCTTTAATGTTTGCACAACCCTTTATGACTGCCCATCAGTTAAATTTGTAATGAATTTCAATTTACTATCCAATACCTTATTTAGCTTCTTCCACAATCTCAATGTAAACCTTAGATCTCTATTTTAGATAATGGAAGATGGGACACAATGTAACAAGACTATCTCATTTATATACAATTTGGCTAGTTAATCTAGAGAATAATAAGTTCTGATAAGAAATGTGCCAGTTTAGTCAACCTATCCACAATCACCCATATTGAATCATGTTTCCTTTCTATTAAGGGTAGGTCGATCACAAATCCATGGTAATCTAATCTCACTTCCATTAAATTATAGAGATAGCATGTAATAAACTAGATAGTACATGGTGCTCTACTTTCACTTGTTGATAAGTCAAACATTTAAACACGTATTCTACTATGTTTATCTTCATTCCTCACCATATGTACTTTTCTTTTAAGTCTTGGTACATTTTTGTACTCATTGGATGCATACTGTATGAACTATTATGTGTCTCTTCTAGTAAGGTCTGTCTTATAGTACTACTATGAGGAACACATATCATATATTTATCGCATAAACATCAATCATCTCTAACTGCATATTGATTAGTCTTCTCCTCTTTGACTTGTCTTACCCATTTAGCTATCTCATCATCAGTTTATTATGCCTCAGTAATTTGTTGTAAGAAATTAGATCTAAACACTAACTTTGCCACTGTAACAGCTTGGTTTCCCGTCCTACTATTGACTTTGGGATCCCGACCACCCTATTGTAACCAAAACCCTAACGAGTCTTATATTACATTCCATTAAATCATGGTATTTTCATTGACATTTCATTTTCCATGCATTTACTTTAACATAAACATATAGATCTCATGCATTAAATTAAATTAAGGCACCTAAAACTTGGAAGGAATAATTAAATTCTTAAATTACAGGCAACATGTACAACCTGTAACAACATAGCATAACTTTAAGATAAGTGTCGTAATCTAATATCTAATGTTCAACTCACATTATTTACATAACATGAATTGTGAGATCTAAAATAAACTCAATAGCATTCATAATTTATATGGGTTAACCTTTAAGTTCAACCCTAAGGGAATTTACATAATATCCAAGTATACTATGACATCATAGAGACATGTCTGCTCTACCCTAACTTCTTTGGTATATGATGCATACTAGTGAAAAACGGGATGCGAAGTGGGGATAGGACATGAGGACATAAAATAGGTAAGATATTTAAATAGCCTAGTGAGCAGATAAAAAACATATATCGTAAAATAATATTTTATGCACATGTAATGCAACACCTTCAAACATTTCACCTTAAGTAATATTATCACTAAGATCCCTTAGTAGTTTCAATTGGCAAGACATTTTCCTGGAACCACCCAAAACTTTAATATGGGCCAAGAAGCTCCCTTCGACCATCTTGGACTTACCATATATATGAACATAACATACATATCGCATGGGACATTTCAAAGCCATGATGTGTATCATTCAAGGGTCGGTCCATGGTACATCCTGAGGGACATGTCAAATAGACAATCAACATCCATTGTGAGGGACATTCCTAAGAATACTTTCTTTGGATCATAACATAACGTAAACATACGGGATCTAGGGTCGTCCAATATTACCTTTCATATATCATGTAACAATACAATGCAACATATCTTGTGTTCTAACACAAACATCCTATAATAACTGTGGTGTGTGAACATGGCGTAAACATTTCATTTTCTGTATCATGAAACATTTTAGTTTATATTTACTTACCTAGAAACTGACGTGTTGATGAATCCTTAGTTCATCACTGAAGTCCTTATGTCCCTAAATCCTATTATGTATTTCAAACTTAATGTTAGAGACTAACCATAGACCTTGAACATACTTTAAAAACATTCCCATATACCCCAATTCACATAGCATACATAGCACATAAACATATATTGCACATGAACATATATTGCACATAAACATACATTGTATCTTAGGTTTAAATTGTTGGACATAGGAATTTCGACGATGGGTGGTGGCCAAAGGTCATTCATACAAAGACAAAAGTTTCTTTTTGGCAGCAAGGTTCACTGATATTTATAAGTGGAGTTGTCCACCTAGTTTCGGTGATCAAACCTTAAGTTAGGCAACCAAACTTAGTCTTTTAGGCAACCCTAGCCAAATGTCCACTTTAGTCCTTCGTTATTTTCCATCTTTTCATTTAAGTCCTTAAAATTTTCACATTAGTCTTTAACCTCTTTTAATTTTCATTTTGATCCCTAATGACTATTCTGGCTTGGTTTTGGAATATTTCACGACTATTCCGGTTGAGAATTCAGAATCCAATATCGAAAAAGTGTCGGGTGTTGCATCAATAGCCCCATTTGCTGCTATTGAAAGTCTGGCATTCATAGTCCTCAATGTAACTAGTGATTTTCTACTAAGAGCATCTGTCACTGCATTGGCTTTACTAGGATGATAATCAATGATGCAATCATAGTTTTTCAGTAGCTCTAACCATCTTTTTTGTTTCAAGTTATGCTCTTTCTGGGTGGGAAAATATTTCAAACATTTATAGTTTGTATACACAAAGCACTGGTTGCCATACAAGTAATATTGCCAAATCTTTAGTGTAAACACTATTGCTGCTAGCTTCAAATCATGGGTGGGATAGTTCCTCTATTATGGCTTTCAATTGTCTGAATGCATATTCAACTATCTTACCCTTATACATAAGCACACATCCTAATCCATTATATTAGGCATCACTATATACAACAAAATCCTTACCTAACACTGGCTAAGTAAGAACTAGAGCCTCTATCGACATAGTTTTCAACTTTTCAAAGCTATTCTGGCATTTATCATATGAATTTCACATCATTGATAGTAATTTAGTCAATGGGGTAGCTATAAGTGAAAATCTCTTCATAAACTGTCTATAATATTCAGTTAACCTAAGGAAACTTTATATCTATATCACATTTTTTTGTGGCTTCCACTCCAATATTGCGTCTATCTTTTTAGGGTACACTTTGATCCCCATGTTGACACTACATGACTGAGGAAAGAAATATTATTTACCCAAAATTCACATTTACTAAACTTGGCACATAATTATTTTTCCTTCAGAGTTTGTAGAAGTATCTTCAGATGTCTCTCATGCTCCTCTCTATTTCTAAAATATACTAAGATATCATATATGAAAACAATCACAAATTGATCAAGATATAGATGAAATACCTACTTCATCAAGTCCATGAGTGTTGTTGGGGCGTTATGAGTCCAAATGACATGACTAAGAACTCACAATACCCATATCTAGTTTTGAAGACAATCTTCTATATGTTAACCTCTGCCACTTTCAATTGGTGGTAACTTAATCTTAGATCAATCTTTGAGAACACACTAGCCCTTTTCAATCAATCAATTAAGTCATCTATGCAAGGTAGAATCTATTTGTTCTCTCTGGTCTCCTTATTTAAATGCTTGTAATCAATACACAATCTAAGAGATTTGTCTTTCTTTTTAACAAACAAAATTAGTGTGCCCCATGGTGACACACTAGGGTGAATGAACCCCTTATCTAGAAGCACCTGTAACTATATTTTCAACTCTTTGAGTTCTTAGATGCCATTTTATATGGAGCAATAAAGATGGGTGTAGTGCTTAGCAACACCTTTATGACAAACTCTACCTTTCTATCTGTTGGTATGCCAGGTAACTTCTTTAGAAACACATCTAAAAAATGACATAATATAGGAACCCTCCTGATATTAGTATCGTCCTTTTTAACCTCAAGTTCACAAACTAGATAAGTTGCACATGATCAATTTTCTAACTGTGATGGCTGATATAATATTACTTAGATAATCTGTTATCTTTCTTACTACTATTACCTCACCATCATCTGTTGTTTTAATGTGATCCTCTTTAATTAGCAATCCACAATTACCTAGTGTTTGTACAACCAATCCATACCTAATATCATATCAAACTCCCTAAAAGGTAGCTCTATTAGGTCACTAGGGAAGATATGCTCATGTTTATGTATTGTACAATCTTTATACACTTAACTCACCACTACACCATGGCCTAAAGGGTTAGTTTCTAATATGTTTTACTCTAATGTATATACCTATATTTTCTGCTCATTCATGGTAGGCATGCATTTATAAGCTCGAGTAGATCTAGGATAAATTAATGTATATAGAGATTTATTAAGGATAGAGAAGGTACTTACAATGACATCTAGTGAGTCCTCCTCCTCTCCAGCCTTTAGGTGTATGCCTTAGCTGGAGCTCTAGTATCTCTATTATCTGTAGCCCTTGGTGCTTTCTAATTAGAGGTCCCAACAATGTCTCCTCTAACCTTACCTTTACCTTTGCCTAATGGAGGAGATGGTTTGTCTATTGATGGCCTTGTTTGTGGTAACTCTCATACTCTAGAGAAATCTCTCTTGTAGTAGTTGTAGCCCTACATAAGAAAACAAGCTCCTGTTAGCTTCCAACACTCCCTATATTCCACCTACCACTGTGTTCAAGGTGATTTGGATCCCCTACTAGATCCTCCAGTATTGCCTATTGATGTGGCTGGTGTCCCTAGTTTGCTCCCTCTACTCTAGACTAGCTTTGGCTGATATAGCCTCTGTGTCTTATTCTATCTTGATTGCTGAAGGACTTTCTTCTTTTTACTAGATGTTTAGGAGGCTAAAGCTTGCCTCTGTAACTAGCTTTGGCCTCTCTTTTGTTGGCCCTTCTACTTTTGGGTTTACTCATCTACTCTTACATTCCTTATGCCCTAAGCTACATTCATTAGATTAGAGAACTCTCTAATGTGTTATGCCAATAAATGCACCTGAATCTCATTGTGCAAGCCGAGCTCAAACCTCTTACAATGGCCTATTTAGTAGGAACTATCTCTAAGGCATATCTACTTAGTTTAGTGAATTCCCTTTCATACTCACTAATTGTCAATCTACCATGTCTAAGGTATAGGAAATCTCTTCTTTTCTCTTCCATATATACTCTAGCCAAGTAATTTTTAAACTTTATGTTGAAGAAATCCCAAGTCCTCTATTCAGTCTGAACAATTTATGCTATAGTATTCCACTATTGATATGCCTTCTCTTTCAGTAAGGAGACTGCACAAGTCAAATTGTCTGATGGTGAACACTGCAATTGTTGTAAAACTCTTTTAGTGCTTTCTAACCAATATTCTGCTATTGAAAGGTCATCCTTTTTCTTACCCTTAAAATCAATGGCTCCATATTTCCTAAGTTTATCAATAGGTGGTCTAGTTGGAGCATGTGTCTTAGTATAGTTGCAGTGAACTATTTTATCATACCAACTAATTTGGTAGAAAAACTCATCTTACCCTTTCTTAACTACACTACGGGTAGCTATAACAACCTCTGATTTAGTGGCTTTAAGAGGGGCATGACTTTTTACCTCCTCCTCTATCACTCGCTGGGACCCTAATGCCATTGCCAATAACACAAAAAAAAAAAAGAAAAAAATTCCAAGTACAAATCCACATTAGAATCACATCATAACTTTGAGACTTTTGGCATGTACACAAAATCATACTTTGTCTTATGGTTTAGGATCACCAAAACCGTACTCTGATACCAAACCTGTAGCACCCCTTATCTAGATGTGTGATAACCTAAACAAGGCATACTACCAACTGTCTGTATCTCTATTATATACTATTATAGTGTGTAGAAACCATATTGCATAACTATTTCCATTAATTTTTTTCCTTAAGCAATTGCTTCCTTTTTAAAATATTTACCAAATGAACAAAACCTCGGCATAATCTCCTTTATTTAAGGGCCTTTGAACTTATATTTTCACATATGCTTACAAACTATTTCCATATTAGTATAATATCATTTATAGTAATAACATGCACGTAGTCATTTTACAAAATTAAATTTCATACTTTATGTCTATTTTTAAACCTATGTTTGTGCCAAAATAAAAATTACAAGAGCAAGTGTCAAAGCTTTGGTGTTGACCAAATATGATGGATTTCATGATGTTTAATGTGGATCCTTGGAGAACTCCTCTTCTCCTCTATTATCTTTTACCTACACATGGCAAACATAATGTGCTAAGCTTATACTCACTGGGTATGTAAAACACACATATAAAAGCATACATTTACAAATATATGTAACACTAAATTTCTAACTATTAATAAGGCATAATTATGTTATTTAGCCTTTTCATCAACCATCAAAGCCAAATAACTGCATCTGCATTATTTATGTATATTTATACAACACATCACAAAATATTATATTTAGACTCAACTTACTATTTCATATGTTCAATGAACATGCCTTTACCATTTTATGGCATGTGGTAATTTCTTGTGCAATTCATAATCATTATATGAGTGCAAGTATGATAATGCATAACTAGTTTTAACTTTTAAATTTTAGGCCTTTAAGTGCCTTAAATAAACTCAAATGCTAGATATTGTATCTCAGTTAGGTGGTAAGGCAATCACAAGCCGATACTGATAAGGTAACTCATTATAGTATCGAAAATCATATCATTATTATGCCGGAGTATATATAATTATTATGCTGAAGCATATAATAATTGTGCAGTACTTAGAGGTGTGCAAACGGGCAGTTCGGTTTTGAACTGAATCGATTTTGATTAAGCAAAGAACCAAATTATATTTTTTTCAATCGAATCAAATCAAACTTTCATAGAAATCGAACAAAACAAAACAAAAATATTTCAGTTCGATTCGGTTCGATTTCTATAGAACTGAACTTTTTTTTGCCAAATTTAAGTCGCACAATCACAGACAACTAACATTCTCACAAAAGTCCCAAAATCACATAATCATCAGGTTTAAAATTCACAAACTTGAATCAAATCATCATGATCAAATTGTTAACATAGTCACAAACTCATCAAAATGAAAAAATTGAATTAAGTCATCAGGAACAAACTATTAACACAGTCACAAACTTTCCATAGCAACCAGAGATGACGAGGGGAGGATCGATCAAAGGCTTGCGATGAAGGGAGCAGTAACCAGAGGCTCAGGACGAGGGGACTGGCAACTAGGGGCTCGCAGCGACTCCACCTATGAAGAGGCTTACGGCGACTCAACCTGCAACCAGAGGTTCACAATGACTCGGCTTGCGACTAGAGGCTCGAGACATATCAAAGGGACCTACAACTAGAGGTTCACGATGACTCGAAGGGACTTGCGACCAGAGGCTCGTGACGACTTGAGGGGTGCAATGACCAGAGGCTCGTGACGACTTGAGGGGTGCAATGACCAGAGGTAGCTAGAGGAGAGACTAACAGCAGGGCATAGGGCAACGAGAGCAAGAGGAGAGACCATAGATGACGATTGACAAGAACTGAGAAGATGGGATTTTTTAGGTGTGAAAGTGAAGCTTTGAAGTTATATAACGATGTAGGGTTCACCAGTTGAACCACTGATTTAGGTCTAAATTAGAAATATAAAGCTAGGTCGATTAATGTTGGACTAGACTAGATATATAGATGGGTTGGATATTAGTTTGGTTAGTTTGGTTATTCAGTTTATTAACACAAGATAATCGAACCAAACTGAAAATCGAACATTCTTATAAAAAAAACTAAACCAAATTGATTTATTCGAAGAATCAAACCGATCGAACCAAATTGGTTCAGTTCGATTTAGTTCTTCAGTTAGAACCGGACAATGCACACCCTAGCAGTACTATTATCAATTTTATGTCATGTTATTCCTGTATACTAACCTCAATGTCTACGAAGATCATTATGGCCAATTTTTCCATTTATTGAACCTTTATGCCTTTAGATCATACCATATGCAAGCAAATCATAAAATGTACATTTATACCATATAAGACCAGTCCATACATTTATGTATGCAATATGCATCATTCAACACAATTTAAAGTCATTCCAAATTCAGATGTAAAATTTCATACCATTTACACTATTTGTGCCTAAAATCGCCGATACAATTTTTCGATCATTACCATTTTAATCGTAACCTATCGATACCATCAATAGGTCATTTATGCAACATTTTAAACCATATATCATTGAAAATTAGCTTATGTCCATGTTTCAAAATGGACAGCAATATATCACAAATTAAAAACATATTGCAAGTTACACAACTTTGCACAATTTTGTACAAACTGAATGCTTTTACCATTTAGGTAAAAAATACGTACCAATTAGGCATATCAAGAATTCATACATAAAAATGACATTTTTTGAACCTAAGGTAACCACATAAATTATTGCATAATGAAAAATTCAACCACATAAAATCATTTACACAACATCAAAATTCAACACAACCTAAGGGCACCATTTTTACACATACACTTTCTAATTGCACTAACTTAGGTTTGTTGAACAATGGTTACTCTAATTTGGAACTCTTCTTTTACATATTTTTAGGCTTGAAATATCACATTTTTAATGCTAGCCATGGTTAAAATAAACTACCAAACTAAAACAACTATGTATATACACACACATTTAGGCAACACCTAAATTTGATACTACAACTTGAAATTTATTCATTTCAGCAACTCCTTTTAATTATACAAATTGTTTAAGAAATATTTAGGACTCTTTTGGCATAAGAAACAACTTCAAATTTATCCCCCAAGTTGACCTAAATTATGTCGTAATGTAAAATTTCCGAAACTAATATTTTTATTTACAATTTCAGCAAATATACATTTCTAATTAACAATAATCATCACATCTCTCATCAAATATCAAGTTTCACCAACTTGGAAATGAATCCTAATGTGTTTTCTAATTTCCAAGTTATTTTATACAACAATAAATCAAAGTAACCAACACCAATACAAAATACTAATTATTTTACCATTATGAATACCAAATAACACCCGTGTCAACGTTCATCAATTTAATCAATATAAAACCTAAACTAAATATGATTTTTTTATTCCTCTTATTGTATACTATCCCTTATAATGTTAGAAAATTATTTTGGGTATTGAGATACTTGGAAATCTTGTCAAAATTGATATTCGTAAGCTTATATGAAAGCAATCTATGGTGAACTATGCATATTTTTTAGATGACTGAGTCGGAGAGATGAATAAGCAACTAGTTTTGTGCTCATTTATCCTTACTTGCACTATTTTTCTGATATTTAAAGACACAAATAGGATTGGGATGAATTTGGATAACACCTTAGATGATTTGGATTAATTTTCCATTTTAAACTTGGTAATTCTATATTGATCTATTTAGCATTTTCTATTTCTACGCATCATCACTTTAACTTTTTTGTAAATTGATCTACTAAGATTTATTTTTATATTATTCAAGTCATTTTCATGTGTATTTCAAATCATTTCTAAAAAATTATACTTCAACCTCTGTAAATGGAAGTATATTTGTTATTTAATCCGTTTTGCTCTTTTTACATTTGAACGGGTAAATTTAATTAGTAATTTTGACAACTTTTATGTATTTCACTTCAAAATTTTATTCACTTATTAAAATATTATAAAGTGTTTTTTTTTCTATTTATAAATTAAAAATTTTAGTACTAATCATTTTGTTGTTAGGCTAACATGTTAATACAAATTAGTAACCTCTCTAATGTTACTTATCTCTCACCTCTAACTATAAACATAATTATAAAGACATTACTAACCTTCTGATATTACTAAAATGCTATTAAAGTGTGTATTTTTAGAGTATCATAATTATTGATTTTTTAGCCATCTAAATTATAATGATTAAGTTATATTATCGATAATTCATTGATGAAATTTCATAATTTTTTTTTATATTTCTATAGCATTTTTTTATTGTTATTATGTTATTTGCGTTTGTTTTTAGTTTATAACAAAATAATTA
>CAOGCB011060482.1:0-11802 GCA_948266635.1 Cnidoscolus chayamansa | reverse complement strand
ACCTAAGACAGTTTGGAAGGAAGTAATAGACAGAGACTTACGAGCCTTAAATATTGATGCAGATTTAGTTAGTAATAGACTTGAATGGAGGCGTAAAATCCGCGTAATGGAAGGAGTCTAAGGCGTGTGATTGTTGATATTGCCTGTGAGTTTATTTGTTAGAGGATCTATACAGCCGACGTCAACTTATTTGGGACTAAGGCTTATTGTTGTTGTTATTGTTGTATACATCTCATAACTTTATTAAACTGAAAAATCGAGAAGAGCTCATTTATTTAAGAGCCTTTGAGCCTATATTTTCAAACCTGTTTCATAATTGTATAATTATGTCTCTTAAAATTATCATCACTTATATAATATTTCATATATATTTAATTTACACTATCAGCTATTTTCAACTCTTATGTATATACAAAAATAAAAAAACTTCAAACGGTAGTATCAAAGGATTGGAATGGACTAGTTGTGATGTTTTCTAAAGCTATTGATATTGATGTGGATCTCTGTGTGACTTTCCTACTGTTTTACTGTCTTTTACCTACATATGGTTAAAAACAAATGTGCTAAGATACATGCTCGGTGGGTATATGAAAATACATAATTAAGAGCACACATTTACAAACATGTATAAACCATATTAATAACTATGAAAATAGGCATAATAAACATAATATTTTTTCAATGACCATAACTTGCATCAATCATTGTATGTAGTCCACAACTAAAATAATGCATTGTATGCAAAGTGATTACTACATAATATTTTCTATGAACAATTCACTTATGCTTTCATATATTATTGCATGTGTAACTATAACTGTATGAATGTCATCTTTTTGTCTTAAATATTGTATGGATTTCTCTTTCTATATATTGCTTGTATGTCTTTTTGTCTATTTCATTCATATTTCGATACAATAATGAAATGAATGGTCTATTTCAATTTTAAGCCTATATAACTTAATGTAGGCTCGAATGATAGATACGAATAATATAGAAAACCAAGTATAAGAGCTGTTAATTTAAAGTATAAGGTGGTTAAATTATTTATCGGTATGTTGCATGTCTCTAAACTAGCCAAACCGGTAGGAGTACCTATAATAGGCTAGAATACAATATATTACTTGTGAGGTGACTAATAAAGCATGTCTTATAGTTGGTGGGGCTACACTGCCTAATGTTGCTTGATATGTTTGAGCCATTCTTGTCACATTAGGATACTCTTTAGCCATATGTCCCTCCTATCCACATACGTAGCAAGCATTTGTTCTAAACATGTAAAGACCCTTGTGGCTTAAAACATATGACATAACTTAAAGCTGTCAGAACTAGAACTAGAGATACCACCTATACCTAAACTAAACTTCAACCGGTTCCAAAAACCTAATCTTCTTTGATTTTCTAGAGGACTTCCCCACTTTTCCTTTTTACCTACAAAATGTTGTAGATAAAAAAAATAGTGAAATCTCCATACATCTATGGCTTTGGGAATGGTAGACTGTACCTATTGTGCTGCCTATGGTGTCACTGCCCCTTCTATGATGCCATTGGCCTTCATCTTCCTAGTAGCATCCACTATGGTATGGAAGCTCCTTTTCTCTCTCTTCTCTCTCTTTCTCTCACTACAGACAAAAATAGGAAGGATTATCTAAAATTGATCCTTATATCATACCTTTTGGCTTTTTCTTTCTATGTTGTATGCATGACCCAAATAAAGCATCGAGTCACCAAAATTGTTAGTGCACTCCTCTACACTTATCTCTTCTGCCTGCCTTAACTGTTCAAATTTTATCACTTTCAACTATATAGAACAATTAGGAAAGGTCTAACTTGTGAAATCTTTAATAAACTGCACATGACAAGTTTCTCCATCTAGGTTCTATATAGCTTTTGTACCACTTATTCGCCTTTTTGCATCATAGTGTAAAACATGCCATCTATATAGCTCTATTGTCATTATCTCCTAGCTCATCTGTGATCATCTTTACTTGTAACACTCCCTACTCGAACATCAGAGAGCCTGGATAGAGTGTGCAACTCTTATACTGTTTGCCTTTTTACCTGTCAAATCATGTCAAGTAGTCTATATGTACAAGTATGGATAATAAAATTTTTTGATTTAATGTACAAATCAGTTTATAAACTCCATCCATTTTACAATACATTTATTTAATAATTTGCCATTTATTTACTATGTTGTTATTGTCTAGACTTGTGTACATGCCAAATACTAAAATGTCTATAATTAAAGAACATATCAGCTATGACGATTCTTATCACTGCAGATCTTAAAGTCTTGTATCCTCATCCTTTTGTCTTGTACCTATGTGTAGTAAAAAACTAACAAGCGGAGCTTACACTCAGTGGGTGTATACAAAACATAATTTTAAACCATATATAAAATACAAGTTACATAAATATCTTAAACAAGTAATCATTTAACTGTATATTAAATTGTCATATTAATTTCTATAAACCTTTCGGTTATACTTGATGGCTTTGCCAAAGTAGCAAATACGTTTATGTTATTTTATGTGATTGTGTGTGTTTTTGTTATGTTTTATATTTTTTCTTGTTGTTTTGGTTTAGAAAATTTTCAGGTATTAATTCAAGCTTTGGAATGAGAAAAAGAGTGAAAAGAGGACTGAAAAGGCAAAAGATGTGGCTAAGTATTCAATTCCAAAGGAAGTTCGCGATCGTGACTCTAAAGCTCATGGGTGCGATGCATGCATGAAAAGAGACAGTAACTTCTTAGGACAAGTCGCGGTCGCGACATCTCTATTCACGATCGTGACACGACCTTATAGAAGGCAGAATTGAAAGCTGATCGAAGTGACATGTTGGTTCAACGAATTTGTTCGGTGGCAATTGATGAAAACCGGTAAAAACCACCCCAACTTGTTGACCAATTACATCTTATACTACCCACATCAATTTCCTATAAATACCAATCCAAGGAAGCAAAAGAGGAGGAGATTATGATAGTAAAAACTCAGTATTATCTTTTTCCAGAATAGGCGAAAGCCATTCTTGTTGATCAAGTCCAGCAACATATCAAAAGATCCCTCGAGGTGTGACGCCCTCCAAGAGGTAGAAGTGTGATTTTTCTAATCTTCTTCTTGTTCTTTAAGGTCTTTTATATGTTGTACTTCATTTCCTCTAATCAAAACAACATTGTAAGGATGTGGGTTTTATTGAATGAAAAATCTTCTTGAAGTTATGTTATTGATTTTTTTATTTAATTGTTAATGGGTGAGTTTGTTCTCAGAAGGAAATTAAACCTTCCATATCAATAAAATGGCATTTGCTTTAAAACATAAGAATGTGTGAAGTAAAGTGCATGAAATATCATTAACTTAGTTTGACAAGTATTAAAACTAACTTATTGTAATAATCAAAAGACAAAACTTTAGGATTGATTTCTTGTCAGAATAAGGAATTAAATACATCTAGAAATGGATATAGTAAATGACTTCAACTCAGATCAAAAGGTTGGTTAAAATTACTCGAGTACATTTAAGAAAAGGCGATTTCATAAAACCCGAGTTGTGGTTATTGAAAAGAATATTTTCGACATGATCCGACTTTTAACTTGAGTTGCTGTATCTCTAAAATAATTTAGGTTAATAATTAATTTTGATAAATCTTATTAGGATTAGGAAATCAATTTTGAATTATCGGATTATTACGTACATAACATGAAAATGAATAGTAGGTGGACCTAACTTGTTCCTCGTGGAACGAATTTATTATTACTATGTTGCGATCCGTATACTTACGGGTAAACAAACAACAATACTTACTTCATGTTTAATAACTTTTCTATGTATTACCATATATTGTATCATAATATATTAATTCTTATATTTCATATCATTCTTATCATTTAACTTACCATTTAGATTAGTTCAGGTTATATTCTATTTTGATACATTTCATATCAAACTATCTAAGTTCATATTAAATATATAATTAATATATTAAATATTTATCAATTTACCATATTATCCGCTTGTTAAATATTTTCTTCTTTTCAAGTATTTCTTTCACATATCCTCATATATCCTTCTTATACAAAACTTAGCTCTATTAAATCATTTCATATCAATTTATATTCTATTAAATTTCCAATTACCAAGTGAGGTCAGAACCCACCACTTCCATGTAAGGTTAAAACCCAACACATCATATCATATCATATTACATTATGCAAAGTCATATAAATTTATCATGTATTAAATCATATTGTTACAATTACTCACAGATTCTCATTCAATATTAAGGCCCATGAACATATTAGTAGGATCAATTACTAGACAAGAGAATATCGAATAGGGCCGAAGCCACCAAATTATATAGGCCGAAGTCGAACATATAGTGGAAGGCACACCTGGCCTGTCCATGTGAGGTACCTTACTGTAGTCCCAAATATCTATATAACATATAACATTACTGTGGGGTTCCTATGACATGTCATACCTTTATGCTAACCTCGTATCTCACATCAAACATCATCAGGGCATGTCTTTAAATATCATTAAATTAAACATATTATTGTATATTCATATCACATATATTTATTCAAAATTTATATAATCACATCATATCATTTCAATTATATATTCCATATAAATTTATTTACAATTCGAGTGGTATCATATCTAAGTCAACATGTCTTATCAAATTTCCAATTATCATATTACTTGAATCATAAATGTTGTCCCAAGTATAAATGACCAAGAAGGGGTGAATTGGTCACTTTTTCAAGTTCAAACAAATTTTCAAGTTCTTACTCTAAACTCTTAAGAAAACTTGTGGCTATGTACTTTAGATGTGCTATTCAATTAATTCAAAGTGTAATTGTTTGATCAATCAGCAATAGTCTGCAGAACACAAAATTACCTAGCTAAAATTTAGCCTGTAAATAAATTTACTGTTCACGTTGAAATTAGCAAGGTGTTCCGGTTAGAGAAAATTGAGTTGCTACTTAATGAACTTCTAACAATAGTTTACCAAACAACAAATTTATTCAGTTAATCAAAGCAATACATATAATTGACTTTCAAAAGTAAGAGATAAGGTTAAGAGAATTCAAACAAATCAATTTATAATGGTTCGGCAATGTAGCCTACATTCACTCTTCTTAAGCTTCCTCTTGAGACTTTTATCTACTATGATCTCTTTTTCCAGGCAAGAGAACAGCCAAGTACATCCACCAAGCTTCCCTGGTGCTTGATCAACCTTTACAAATTTGATGATCCCACAAACTTCTTTAAGCTTTCGTAGGTGCTTAAGGACTTTCCAAGTTTGAATTCCCCTCAAACTTCTTTAAGCTTTTACGGTGCTTAACAACCTCTCTAAGTTTGATGTCCCCTTAAATTTCTTTATTCTTACAAAGGTGCTTAACAACCTCTTCCAAGTGATGTCCCCTCACTTAGATAACCTTAAATAGATTTTGAAAAGAAGAATAATCACTCTCTGTGAACTGATATACAGATAAGGGAACTATTAAGAAAAGAGAGATGGATATGCCAATGAAGCACAAATTTTTGAATGGAGGCTTTAAAACAAGACTCTCAAAGTTTTCAAAGATGTAGCACATGCATTAGTTGCAAAATGAAGTAAAAGCTTGTTTATATAGAGGTGATTAAAGCCTCAAACTCTCAATTGCAAAAGGTATCCAACGGCTAGTAAAATATGACAATATAGTTGTTACTGTCTAGAAAATCATGCAGTCTGAAAGTAGCAAATTCCAGTCTAAATTTAGTTTGCTAAAATTATTTTTGTATAAAAAGTATTTTGCTAACTTCATTTTGCTGTCAAAGACATAAGCTAGTGCTAAAATTAGTTAGGTAATTTGAACTCTTGAGCTAAAATTAGGTATCTAATTTTAGCATATTCTGAAATCGATTTTCTTAGTTCTAAAAACATACTTTGAAAATATTTTTATGCATGTGATATCTCATTGGCATTTCTATATCTCAATTCTCTTACATTTGCCCTATGAGAGGAAACAAACAATCTTCATATTCTTTGACTTCATCTTCATATCATGTTATCAAGCTTTTCTCTATTGATGCACTTGCCTCCCATTCCTGATAATTCTCTTTCTGTGATATGCAATGTGTGAACAATCATTAGTTCTATTACATTAAGCTTTGTTATCATCAAAATCAAGTCTTCTCCTTATAGGGTCAATAATTTCCCCCTTTTTGATAATGACAAAACTCAGTCTTTCCAAAAATATATACACATTATCACAGTCAAGTATACATGAATTAAATGAAATGCTTCGCTTGTGTATGTGCAGATTTATCAAGCTCCCACTGAATCAAATATTTTGTATACTTGTGATTTTAATCAGATTTCATATCAGGAAGAGTATTCTCAATTCTATCTATCAAACATAACTATTAATCATCAACGATATTACTCATCACAAAATTATCATGGAATTTCACAAGACATAACATTTCATAAGAACCAACTTTTCACAACATTCAATAATATCATTCATTACTGAATTAGCATGAAATTTCACAAGACATAGCATTTCATAAAACCATAAAAACCAACCTTTCACAGCATAGTTTAGCCGTCCAATTGATACATAAATAACATAAATATAAATAAGGACTGACTTCTCAAAATACAACTTCCTAAGACACTTACAAACTTCTCCTCCTTTTTGTCATCATCCAAAAATGGAGAAATTTGATCAACATCCTAAGCAAATTGATAGGCATAATAAAGTTCATAATAATTAGAAACATGTAGCAATAGTGACATGAACAATAATGTGAATAGTGACATGAATAGTAATGTGAACAATGACATGAATAGTGATGTGAACAGTAACGTGAATAGTAACATGAATAATAATTTTCAGTTTTCAAATAGCAAATTGTTCATTCATTCATTTAATCAAATATAACAGTGCATTTAATCAACAAAATATATTCAATAGCATGAACAATAACAACATTCATTCATAAATCATAAACTCACAAAGGTAATATCACAAAACATGCACACATTCCTATATTTCTCTCTTTTTGTCAATAATAATAAAAAGGATAACCAAAATGAGAAAATAGACTGTGTGGATCTTTATAAATGTTAGAAAAATAAACTTTTGGAGTTATAGGTCCATTGGTTTCTCTTTGCTGCTAGATTTTCCAGAATTTGCAACTTTGGTTTTTAAATCATGTTTACCACTTCTTCTAAGTCTTCCAGTAAGTTTGGAAATCTATGGTGGTTTGAAGACTTTTTGAGATGAAGATGGTTCAAATAAATATATTTTAGGTAGGGTTTTTTAAATAGATTTTTGTGTTGTGCTTTTTGTGAATCCTTGGATTTAGAAAATGATTAGGAAGAAAGGATGGGTGAGCTAACTCAATCTCAGGTTCTGATGTCATCTTCTGCTTGCTCTGTTTCTTCTTTAAGTTCCTCATTTAGTTCAGTTTCTGGTTCTTCTTGTGATGGTTCTCGTTTAGCTTTAACTATCTCATCACTTTTGGCTTTATGTTCTGGTTTAGACATAGGGAAACTTTCCTTAGTATTTGCATTCAGTTCAAGTCCACACTCTTTTGTAGAAGTTGGTATGATTCTTGATGAAAACTCTTGAGGTATAATAATTTGCAGAGGTTTGTAACTTTTCTCTTCCTATTCTAAGCACCCAACTTCATTTTTCTTTAATGTTTATGTAATTTTGTCATCACTAGTAGTTGCTTCTTGATGGTCTACACAATATTCCTTAAGGTTCTGCCCCTTAATCTCCAAATTTTCTACCAGCCAATAAGTCAAATTTTACTTCAATTTTGTTTAGCTAAAATTACATATCTTTGTTCCTGATTCTTGAAGATTCAGTACCTTTGATTGTAATCTTAGAACCAATTCCAGCAACTCCATGATTATTTTTTATGTGCTATGAATCACTTTCATCATTTCATAATTCTTCTCATCAACTTCTTTTCAATAAGCAGATTTTCTTTTCTATTTCATGAGCAAGCTTTTCAAATTTAGTAGCAGAAACAACTTCAACTTTAATTTCAGTGTTAGGAGCATGAGGTGTAATGACAATAACAGGTACTTGTTCCAATTCATGCTTTGGAATGAAATAACTTTCTAATGAAAAATGACCACCAACAACATTTTTAAGGGACTTTAGAATCTCTTCATTAGTCTGTCCCAAGTTCTTTTGTTCTCCAAATTTTGAACTCTCTACTGCAGTGTTATTAAGGACATGATTGATCTATATGAGTTTGCACATAAGATTGATTCTGATTGCCAAATCTTTTTCACATTCTTGTGCATACATTTCCTCTGTTTTAGTAGCAAGCTTTTCAATTTCAGGAGCAAGAGGTGTAATGGTAATAACCGAAGCTAACTCCTTTTCTTGGTCATGAATAGAGTCACTTGTTGTGGGAAAACTACCAGCAACATCAGTGGGAAGGGATCCCAGTATTTTTCCTTCATTATGTCCTAAGTCGTCTTGTTCATAAGTAGCTTCTTGGTTTGCCTCAAGTAGCTCAGAATGCATATTTGGATCAATTATTAGATCAATTTTTCTTTCAATTCTACCAAGCTGATATCACGCCCTTACCTGGACATGCCTCCCACAGACTGACTAATGACTTCACACTACAATTTCAGAAATCACTAATCAACCTGTAAGGGATTATATCGGATTGTTGCTCTATAACTTTTTTTTAAATTTCATTTCACAAAAATCTACTTGTCATATTCCACACTATCAAATCCTGATATAAATCATAAGAAAATATATTCCCTAAAAGACATATAGAGTTTTTCATAAAATTTATACACATTTATATTCACATAAACTTACATGTTTATCAGAGTTGCCTTTTTCAATTCACACAACTTGTACATTTAATTTATACATTTACTGCCATTTGCTCTACTGTGATATTTACAAATAGAAAATACACAAAATATAATAGCTTAATAGCTCCGGGATATATGTCACAAGCATAACTCAACTACCTCTGGAAAACTCGACAAGTCTAATGATTGTTTTGCTTCTGCTTACTACTCTTAACAACATTCATCAGGGATAAACGCTGAGTATAATTACCCAGTAAGTTGCGCACAAACACAAATAGCATGCATAACAACAATTTAAATCATCCGCATCGACAAACAATGGTTTCATATCAACATCATTATATTCCATAACATAATCATTATTTTCATCATATTCATACTCAATGAATAATATAAATCAGTGATATATAAGATATCTCAGTATATGATGTCTCGATATATGATGTGAATGCATTCATGATATGCACCCACCATCCTCCTGTCATCTCATGGTCATATCTCATAATCTGATTGTGCACAATCTTTGGGTTATAATCAATAAGGAGTATACGAGTCTCACGGATATCCGTTTCGAGTCTCATAGAACTAGAACACAAACTGCTCACAGATCCACATATATGTGTAATACTCGAGTCTCACGAGAATATATGCGTTGTGCTTTATCCATAATATACCTACATGCAAACCAAGTCTCATGGATCCGTATATACTGTGCATTTCTCGAGTCTCATGAGAAATATATACGTCGTGTGGTATTTACCCAAGTCTCATGGGCTATCTCCATCTCCAGCACACCATGTCATGTATGATATGCTGTATGAATCTCATATCATCATATGCACTGTCATATAATCATGTTTCAACAATACATGTGCATATGCCTTACATTATTGTCATGCTCAACATGATCAATGAATGTACACAGTATGTATTAACCACATTTCTATAGAATCACTTCAATCACATAAGATTCACAAATCAATGTTTCAATCACATTTCAGAATTAGAATCAAAGCACACAAAGGTTCAACATCAAATACCATTCTCATATGTCTCTGCATAAAAATACACTTCTATGGAAAATATATCTGGTGGCCCACAAAGTACGAATTGTTTGCTCACCAGGTCTCAAACAATAGCAATTTAAATAATATTGCAATCACATACTTCACACACCATCATTGTGCACACAGTCACATAATGATACGTAACTTACCTATTTTCGCCTTTCACTTATCGACCCTACCTCGGTCTGCATAAATGTTTTCGCCCTGAGTACCTATTTCACATTATAATTTCTTACATCAAACATCCATATGCATTTTTCATTCAAAAGTATCAATAAATATGGTTAACAAATTATATGACATAAAATTCATTAACCCTACATTTTAACTTGTTTTCCATGCTTTCCTCATATAGATTCTTATAGACTGCCTATGTTTCTTATCTTGTTTCAATATCTTACTCAAGATCGATTGCTCTTAAAATTTGTACACTTTCTAAAAATTTAACATTTAAGATGTCATTTAAATTTCAGCTCATTTCAAGCTCATTAAGGACACTTTCTACTTAGCTAAAGTTTACTGTTTGGTAAGGTACTTCTATTGGTAACAACTTGTAATTTCAATCCATTTATCCATCAAATTCAATTCATTTTGGTCTAAAATTTCCTTAACACATTGTAGAATTTGTCTACCAAATTTGGTTACCATCTAAAATCATTGAATATTTTTCTTATTCTTTTATTTGCCTAACCTACTCCCTAATACCTTTCGGTCTTTCCTAAATTAATTCATAACTTAGATCCACCCAGTTTATTTTCATTTTTAATATATATTAGTTTAACATATAAATAAAGTTGTATGCAAAAGTTCAGGTCATTTGAAGTCCATTTAGGTACCAAACACACTACTTACATTTCTGGTACCTTATGTAGGCTTATCCTATAAGTCACATTGACATAAGTAATTTGTTTAATTATTTTGACCAATTTAGATTCTTCTTTTGCCAAAGTGCAAAATATAAAAATTTTAGCTAACATTATAAATAAGATTCATATAAAATTTTATAATTTTATCTGATCATTAAGGCTTTCAAATAAAAGTAAAAATGAATACCCTGTACTGAAATCCTGTATTTCAACAGTTTTAGACCGTTACCTATTCTCACAGTATTTTCACAACTTAAACGATAGAATTTAATAAAATGGTATTCTGAACAATTGTAGCCAACATTTACATATTTCTATTGGTATATTATTTATTATTTTTGGATATTAATTGATCCTCCAAAATAGGAATACAATACAACTGTTATACAGAGCAATTCTCCAGTTCCTAAGGTTCACTAACATTTGATCCATCTCTCTCTTTATTGGTCTTTTATCTCTTTAGTTTAAGTGTAAAATTCTTGACTTAGTTTAGATACGTTTCTTGCATAAAATTATGCTTCCTTAAGCTTCAAATCTATTGCCAATCTATCCACCAATTACACATAATTGGTCCATAAGTGAAACAGAATTTTCAAGTTCTATTCATAGTCATGACCTCAACCAAATTACATGTTCCAAATTTTTAGCCTTTTTAATCAATTTATATTCAAACTATTTTAATGAGTAGATACATTATAATACATCTCAACTTCAACTTTAAATTTCTATTTAAAAATTATTAAAACAACAACTCACTAAATAATGGTTCTAAACACTTAAACCACAAATCTCTATATTTTCAACTTTAATCATAGTAGGTTTAAACTTAAATTTTAGGTCAGTAAAACATACATTTTATCAAATTTAATTGACCAAAGTAAAATACCTGTAGGAAAATTTTCCCTTCTCCAAACTCCTCTACTTTCTTCTTCTTTTTCTTCTTCTTCTTCCCATGACTCCCTCTCTCTTCTGTCGGTCCACTTCCCATTTCTCTTATCTGTTTCTCTTATATATATATA
>CAOGCB011060305.1:0-12715 GCA_948266635.1 Cnidoscolus chayamansa | reverse complement strand
ATCTTTCGTGTCAAGAGAGCTATGTTATTTCACTTTTTAGCTTTCATACGTGTTAGCAATTTTAACTCCGAAGTTCAGAAACTAACTTCTATTTTGGGTAGAATATTTGCCTTGGTAGCTTGTCTTTCTTCTTTCCCTCGTGTTGGGCTATGATAATGTCATGCTACAACATTGGGACCCTACTTCATGGTTAGCCATTACTGGAAATTTGATAAATTGGTAAAAGAAAATTTCCCATTCCGAGTCGCGTTAAAGGCTGAAGCCAAGGCATTGGTTCTTCGGTCGGTGTTGTTGCTGGTCGTACCTTGTTAGGTCAAGCTAAAGATTCCGCAAATCTGGTCAGAAAGAAGAAATTTGTTTCAAAATAAAACCTTGATACGGCCTGCTTTTCCATTGCTGTGGGTTTTGTTTTACCAAATACAAGGTAGCCAGGTGATGAGGTTTAATGGTTTAAGAGATTCCAATACTGCGTTTTGCCGTGGTTCATCTGATTGCAGCAATGCTACGCTCATCAGTTCCGGGTTTTCAATTAAATAAATAAGCACATTGACAACAGCATGTTAATATAAAAAGGCTGCACATGCTACCTTTGCTGTTTAATGGATTTTCTTCTTGTAGCTCCGTACTTCCAATTGAAAAAGTGAGGTTACAGTACGACAGCCGCTGTTGAATTTGGTGTCAAACCATGCATGTGCACAGAAAAAAGAATGTATCTAGGTCTGGTGGTGAAACACTTTTGTTGTTATAATATTTCGATAAATAAAATATTTAATATATATAATATGACAATGAAAAAAAGAACACTATAACCATATAAACTGCATCAAGTAACACTGTGTTTGCTTAATCATGGTTCTGTTACTTGGTCAAAATCCAAAAGCAGGGTCTTCCATTGCAATGCAGGTAAATAAACAAACTTTAACAATCTCAAACCAATAGTTTTACGTATGCAGACAGGATATAAAATGCAAAGGCAGGTCACCTTCAAGCCTCGCGGGCCATGGCCTGCTCCCCAGGGGGGATCATTACCAAGACTGGTTGAGCATTGAACCCAGGATGAGGCACCCTGCGACGGATCTCGCGCCCTTCCTGGCAAAGGGCGCATATGTGGCAGAACACATGGGTCGCAAAATCACATGCTGATTCGCACTGTTCACGTTGCAGTTCATCATCCACACAGCTTCCACAGCAACCACATGACCTATTAAGTGCCTCACAGCTTCCCTGTATCAAATCAAAAGCTGTGTTAATTAATGTTTTAAAAGGCTTTCTTTAACTCCAACCCTTTATTAAGCGGTAAATACAAGTATAAATCCACTGAAAAAGTGCCCAACTATCAACATTATCTAGGAATAGAATCAAATAAATGATGATGATTAATAGGATTTATTTCAGGCCACCTCCCTGAAAAATAATAAAGAATGAAATCAGAACAACTGAGAAATACATTTTTACAAATCTGAACCAGAGTTATGAACTTAAGGCATAACTATTGATCACAGCAAGTCAGAATCATACCAAATTCTAGATTGGGGTGACCATCATCTGTTTAACCAAATCACCAATCCAAACCAATGAATTTCGGTTACTTTAGTCTGGCTTTCATCTTCCAAAATTGTAAATAGTATATGCTTGAGCGTGCGAAAGCAATGAATTTCACTTAATTTTGTTTGGTTTTGCATCTTCAAAAATGTATATCGTCTATGGTTGAGTGTGTGTTATTGTATTTTTATACAAAATTATAAGATCAAAAGCCCAATAAAAAGCTCTAACTGAACTGAATTCTATTTTTCCAGTTCAGTAAACTCAATTTGGTGATTTCAACTAGAAACTTTTCTCTCTAGCCAATCTGAGAATCGTCCCTTATTGAAGACATGGATGGGCAAAAGTTGGAAAATAACTTACCTCCAGGTTAAATCTCCGACGAATTGCTGTACGGCTAGGATAAGAGAAAAATGGCGCAAGGCAGTTCCCACCAAAAAATGAATGACCAATCAAGTAAAGACCAGTGTATGGCAAGCAATGATTGGCGAAGGTTCCAGGAATAGATCCAAGTCTCTCAGCATTGCTTCCATACAGCACACAAGGGGCAACACTGCCAAGAAGACCTAGCAAATAGCCAGAAAAAAAGGAAAAACTTCAGTCAGTGCCCACAATAGCACAATTCTAAGCAGTAATGAAATAAATCAAGTACAAAAATAATCTAATAACCTAGAAGCAATTGCATGCTCTTACTACTGAATAAATCTACCTATCAATGCTCATCCACCCCTGATAGGTTTATCATTAAACTTGCAGTCTAAACCACTAAGGAATCAGTTCATTGAAATTGCAAGGCAAAGTGTTAATATATTCAATTTTCAAGGAATACTCATCTTCCATCTCATACCATCAGAACTAAAATGGTGCATAAACACAAGGAAATGAAATTAATGAAGTTGCTAAACTTAAAAAGTAGCTTGTAGCTATTATATTGAATCTACCCAAAGCATAAAGCACAAGCTTTTAATCATCAATAAGCTCTATATTATCCATTCCATCAATAATTAAGAACCCCAAACATATGACCGTAATCATTTACAACAATCCTTATTATAAAATTATTCCTAAAAAAATTGCGTATATAAGGAATTCTTGTCCAATTACGAGTAATCCATTGATTTCATGCAATCCATAAATGTAATATAGAATGATTCAGATAGTGCATACAGCTTGGTAATTGCAGAATTATTATTTATCATTCTCTCGTTCGAGGTCCAATATGCATTTTTTCGGAGAAATCAATCAATTTCGTAATAAAAATGTGTAAAAGAAGAACAGCTCTTGCTCACATTCCCAAATCCAGCATATAAACGCTAATTGAAAATAAAATAATAAAAAACTTACAAACTTCAAGATCGCTGCTACAGAATTCATCGTTGCGACCGAGACAAGCAAAGAGAGAAGAGTCCCAGTGAGCCCGACCCATTGGCTCACCTACAACACTACCATGACCCAAAGGCAAGCCGTTAGCTGTCCAACCATATTCAGGGCGACCAAATTCCAGGGAGGCGGATTTCTGAACAGGAGATGCGGCGAATTTGGAGTCGGAAATCTTGGAGGGTTTGTTGTGGAGAGTCTTGTTCAAGAGAGGACTGAATTCTTCGCAATCGCTGGTGTTGCTGAAGCTGGAGTTGGTGGTGTTTGTGTTGTTAGCCATGTTGAGAGCGAGAGAGAGAGAGAAATTGAGAAATCAAAAACACAAAAAATGCAGAGAGGTAGGAGAAGGAAGATCCAAATGGAATATATATAGAGAGAGAGAGAGAGAGAGAAGGGGTTGAGGAATTGAGATTGAGGCAACAAATGAGCGCGTCTCCACCGTGTACTCTTTAGGTTGCTTACACCTGGTTTCGATGTAGGGGATTTTATTCTATGCGGTAAGCACCACCACTTATTATATAGTGAATCAAAATAAAAAAAAAATCAAGTAAATTTATTTTTAAAATTGTGAAGAGAAAGAGTTATAATATTAATGAAAAATTGAGTTGGTATTATTTGTGAGATATTAATTTATTGAAATGCATGTAATTGCTACTGAGAGGATGGTGTAATTATGTGTTTGGAGGAAAGGAAAAGAAAGGAAAAAGAAAGAAATTGCGAAGGAGCATAAATGAATTTAAGGTTGAATTTATAAAAAATTTATGAATTTTTTAATTGATATGTTCCACTACTAAATTTGAGTTTTTATTAAAAGGCAATAAATTTTTATGCAGAGTTTGGATTGATTAGAAAAAGAAAGGAAATGTAATTAATTTGCAATAATCAACTTATAATGATTATCATGGCATTTGGATAAAGATACAGAAAATCAACAAAGAAAAAAGGAGAAATAAAGCAGGAATCTAACATGAATAATTAATGATTATTCACAGATCATTAATTCTTGATATATCCATGGCCATGCACCATGTCTAATTACAATTACAATTACAAAAACCCCACATCCAGATTTATTTAAAGATCACACTAATTAACCCTTCAACTAGTATTTTCCATAATTCACTCATCATCCATGAATTTTCTTGGCCTGCAAAACGGGCAAGAAACCAATTCAGAAGAAGAAACACACACACACACACAAACAGAGAGAAGAGAGAGGTTTTCACTCATAATTAAGCTCTTACATTTTCTCGTTTGCCTTTAGATTTATGGGCTGCTACAGCTGCTTGATCTCCATGGATGAAAGGTCTGCCATGAGAACGACCAGGAGGAGACATAGCAGAAGAATGAGTCTCAGGTCCTCTGTAATCAATTTCATACATTCCTGAATCTTCTAATTCAGATATACCTACAACCCAACAAAACAAACAACCAAACTTAGCTAGCCATCCTCGTATTTCACAACCATAGCTATATAACTTATAATGAAGTTGTCGGAGATAACTAAGTCTAGAAAACCTCTTGACATGTAAGGAAAGAGCAGGAGGAGAAAGAAGAGGATAAAGATGGAGGTGATGCTACACTTAAGCTCCATGGATAGATGTCTAAGTTTTCTTGATGGGTTCAGGTCTATATATCATTTACAATTAAGTTTGTGTAAGGAAAGAAGATGAAGGAGGGATTGATAATTAGAAAAGGGTTGAACTTGAAGCAGTGTCTTGAACAAATGAAGTGGTCGCAATCGACACAGCAAGTAGCAGCAAGGTAACGATGTGGATATGTTGTGTTGGTACAGTTCTGCATTATAAGGATGTCAGTATCATCTACCTAATAGACTTTTTTAGGTTATTACATAAAAATTAATGATTCCATGCACCATCTGTGTCTCATTTTGTCAGCTGTAATAATCCGGAGATTTGGTGAATTTAATATAATAATTTGACAAGTATAATTACTCACAATGTAGCAAAGATGATGATGTGCTCTCAACTTGTTGATGTTTTAACTATTAAATTTAATTTTATTTGAGTAAGAGATTAATGGGTCAAGAAATGAGAGATCATTTTCAGGAGAATTATTATGCGTGGGGCTATAGGCTATAGGTATCTTATATACATATATATAATTAATGTATACAAAAATACTGAAGAAAAAGGACAAATGTGATAGTCATGTGGTGAGTTTCCAATCATTGATTTGGCTAATCACCAAGTAACCTCTACGTGGATTCATGTATTCCACTACTTCTATGGATACGTCTAACATATTTAATGAGAAATGTCATCAAATTTATGCTTATACTCTTTCCTACTTTTAAAATACACCAAAAGTTAGCTAAGTAGAGAGCATTCAAAGGGTATAAAACATGGCCTACAGTAAAAGAAAAAAAAAAGTGGTTGGGAGCCTAAACTTATGAATTGTGATGGTCAGTTGGTGACATTAATGATCCCTTGTGGGTTTGAATGCAATAGAAAGTATGCCCTTACTGTAGCCTTCAAAGGTGGCCAACTTGGGTCCAACATCAATGCCTGATATCAATACTTCCTGCATTATATACACACTATTTTACCTGACTAATGCTGAATTTTGGGCCAGATATCTAAAGGCTGCCCTCCATCTCCTGTCTCCATTTGTTTATGGAGAAAATAACATCTAAGCTTAGCTTGCATTTCATGTGTATGTAGATGAAATTCTTGGAGAAATTTTCCATAAAATAATGAGGGAAAAATCCAATTTGAAATATGTTGAGTGTGTGATCATGATAAATAAATAATCATTTTGTAGCGAATCTATTGTACTTATCACTAACAAGATCCATTCTTGATTCTTAATGAATGATTATGACACTAATCGCTAATTTAGAAGAAAAAACAAACAGTTGGTGAACTAAAAATGAAATCATTGCATGGTAAATCAAAATCCCATAAATCCATAAAAAAGGTTTTGAAAAGCCTCAAAGGGAGATTCATAAGATTGAAACAACATGTGCATATAATGCTGAACTGAACTATCTAAATTTCTTATGGGCTTCAGCCAAATCAGTGGTTGTTTAGTTCATTCATCAAATTTCAAGAAAATTTGCAAATAAAGCTGAAATGTCGTATTGGAGAAGCAATAGGGCCCACTGAGTTGATAGGTCATCAGTGATATAACCTTGGACTTGAATGCTAGCCAAGAAAGAAGAGAAAAGCTACCTTTTCTGCCAACAGAAGCTCTGAACCCTGCTTCTTTCATGCTTTTAGAACCTAATGATTTTGACGCACCAAAGCATCTGAGCATAAAATTAGATTGTGCATGTAGGATTCACCATTTGGTACACAAAATTAACATCACAATGGAAAAGGTTGTAGCAGTGTGGCCTAGAGGTCATGGGTCAAAATCATCAAATCATTTACTTGCAGTGCAAGAAAAAGAAAAGGACTTGCACAACTTACTCTTTTTGCAATGCAAAAAAGTTTCATATCATATAACACTGTCCTGAAAAAGAGAGGTTACAAGGACTAAAGTGTTGCTCTCTTGTCTTAATGGAGAATCTTGAGGTCATTTCCAGCCATTCTGATATTGCTCCTAAGAATTTCCTGAAGGGCTAATACAAAAGCTTGAAAAAAGGTCAGTGGTTATGATGGGGACTTGGGATTGAAGCTTTAATATCTGATACTTGTAGGGTTACATGTAAGTCACTCATCTCCAACTCTGCATTAAGCTCATGAGTAGTTGAGGGGACTTTTGAGCCCTGGACATGGAGGCAACTGTACCTTCAAGAAGACTTGCATACAAAGGGAAAGAGGTATGGCCTAAAAGATGGGCCAGAGCTGCACTTTGTAGATACACTGATTTTTTTGCCAACAGGAGCCCTTTCCTTTCTTAATCTTCACCCTTTTTCTATAACACAAAAAATTCTATTTGAACTTAAACCTTCCTAATTAGCACAGAATCAAGCTGTTTGGTTTAAGAGAAAATTTTCAACCCCAATTTCTTATCCAGTGATCAAGTGGGTGATTACGAATCAAAACCACTGCCCATAAACCCAAAACATTACAAAAAAAAAAAGAAAAAGGAAATTGTTCCATGATGAGCATGTTTAATTTAATTTTAACCATTCAAATCTATGAAACTAGTTATGATTTTAAACCAAAATTTGAATTTCAGAATAACATGTCAAGAAATTTTCTACATATAAATATTTATTAATAATATTGTTAATGAGTTTATATATTATTAGTTATTAAATTTATTAGGTATTAATTCTGTTAATAATGTAAAAAATATAAATTTATTTTTAAGGATAGTTAGATAATTAGAGCAAATGAATCTCAATTATACAAATTTTAAATTATAAATGAACTTTCTCTTGAATTCAACAAACACTATGGAAATTGGAAAAAAGATATCATCAAATTCAGAAGTTGTTTAACAGCTAACAATGCAGAAATATATGAAGCTGGCCATGAGCAGTCTCAAAAGCCATAGAATTAACAAGAATTTCTATGTACTGCTAAAGTGGCATACAGAAGCTCAACTCTGGATAAGTTTCTTCAATTCTACAGTGCCATCTTCCTCTGTTTTCATTTCTTCAATTTTACATTTTCTCTAATTGAAGTGACTGGAATGGACCTTTAAATTCATTAATTTCCTCCAGTTTCTGGATCCATGCTTCATTCTTTATGAGATTCTCTACAAAAGGACTTTCTTTTGATGTGGGAATTAATTCTTTGTGTTCTCTCGTTCTGTACTCAGTTTTGCTCTGTTCCTTCACTTCTCAAAGGTGAGCCCCAAAATCTACTAGCTAAAGAAGAAGACCTGCACGGCGCAGATCTGCTTCTCGTCAATAACAACGCATTCTTTGGTGGTGAAGTAGTTGAGGAGACATATATATTAGCTTCCTCATCTTCCTTTTCATTTTGTTGTACTACACCTTCACTTTTGTTGCCAAATTTTGGTTCAACCATGGATGAATCCTCCCGAATTTTGCTTTTCCTCTTGAAACCAACCTTAAAAAACATTACCCACTTGCGGAATGAGAGCATAGAACACTTGGACCTGAGCTTCCTGATTGAATGATGGCAAAACAAGGCGTTTCGGATCCATTTACAGAAGCATTTGGTTTTACTTCTTGGGGTGTTGGTTTGCTTGGAACGGCTCACTCTAACCTGTCCAATGCATGTAACTTCAGGTGAGTAAGGCTCTTGAATTTCAGGGGAGGCATTCTTCTTCCTGATGAACATAGGGCTTGAAAGTGACCTGCCTCTACTTCTGCTACCAACATTGCTCCTCAAAAATCTCATCAAAGGTGGCGGATAATTCTCTGTGCGACCAGGGCTAGAAATCCGTTTCTTAGATAGCTTCATCTTGCAAGAAACTCTCTCTATAGCATCTGGGTCTTGGGGTGTCTGTTATGTGAGAGAACAGAGCATTGAAGTGAGAGTTCTGATGAAGTTGGGAAATGAAGAGTGAGAAGAGGATATGGCAGTATGGAAGGGAGATACTTTTAATTTTGGGTATTTAGTTGGTTTTCTTTATATATATATATATATTATATATATTATAGTATTCCTATATTGGCACAGATGGGTGAATATCGAGGTTTGGCCTTGTAGGGGATTAGACATGCAATTGAGAGAGAGAGAATCAAGAATCCATTATTAAAAGGTGATTAACTACTACTCAACAAACTAGATTTTGCTTTTAGAAATGGAGAATTGATTTACTATTCAAAGAAACAAAAAATGGGTTACTTGGCTTTTGCTTCAGAATTCATCAAATAGCCACTTACCTTCAGATTCCTTCAACCAAATTTGATTTTGCAGTAGGTAGTTCCCTGTATTTATCAAAAGAAAAAAGAGCCCATATATGACTTTATATTCCTGGTCCTTTGTCATTGGGATCCTGGAAAACAAAGGAATGCTGCCTCCTTCACGGGCCCCTTGTTCAATCCACATTTTGGCATATTAAATCTTTCATTTGAAATTTAATAAAAGAATCTATAACATATTGTATTATTATAGGAGGATCCAGCAAATCAACATTCT
This sequence comes from Cnidoscolus chayamansa, assembly GCA_948266635.1. Classification (NCBI taxonomy): domain Eukaryota; kingdom Viridiplantae; phylum Streptophyta; class Magnoliopsida; order Malpighiales; family Euphorbiaceae; genus Cnidoscolus; species Cnidoscolus chayamansa. The sequence continues at coordinate 3,767 of CAOGCB011060305.1, read as the reverse complement.
CAATGTTTATATAACATATTAGAGCTTAACAATAATTGCTTGCCAAGTGATATCATTGGTTCAGTATCTAACTATAATGTTTTCTTTTTTTCTTTTTTACTTGTGAAAGTATTGAATTTGATTATTTGATCTCATTCTAGTAAAATAATGCTTCTGAACTCTTGGAGAGAACATACCAACCAACAAGTTCCAAGTTCTGACAACCACCTTAACAAGGAGGGTGTCCACACCCACCACCGCACTATGAATTATTCTCATTTCAAGTATTACCCTCCTCGCCTTATGATAAAGGCTATGAGAAAATTATGTAATTTAGCATTTCCCAGTATGAATACAGACTAGGTAATCACGTTTCTCAAGAAAAGAACATTAAGTCAACTATGGTTTTTGGCCTCCATTCAACACAGTGTTTGCCCTAGAACTGTAAAGGTTACGAGTTGGCCAAAGTCAAATCGATCAGTAAAAGATAAAACTCAGCTCTAGACACCACTTGGCATAAAAATTAACAACACATAACATTAAAATCCTTACACAATAATATATTAGTTGTGGTCGGACCTAGGGGAGGAAAGTTAAGTTGATGCCCAGAGAGAAGTGTGCATGTAAATCTGACGATGCCGTCAGATTTAGTGTCATTGGTCGGCCTACCACTCAAAGTTATGCCCTATGGCTGCATACTGCCTACTCATTTTACCTTCCTACCCATATCATATGGACAACAGCATCATATACCTGCACATCTTACATATGGTGTACTAAATTAAAATCAAATAGGTGTACAACTGAATTATGCAGTTCCTATAGACCTTTTCATCCCCACCATCGATTTCCTTGACTCAGATCCCATGCTGCTCTCCTTATCCCATTCACTGGTGCACTCTTGCTCAGCATTTGTCGTCGCTTCATCATCTGCTAAACAATACTCAGGTTTAGAGAGAAGCACTTCACATTACGAGGCTATTTATTATCCTATGGTAACACCAGCTCATGCAAACGCCAATAATTGAGTTGTTGCTTTCAAGAAGCCCACAAATTTAAGTGGATGGAGGCAGAAAAAACTTGCCTGATACATTTGATAGAGAGAATTCAGTTAGGCGTTTTACACAGTCCTTCAAAGCTTGGAGTTCAGCTTCCTTCTCACGGAGTTTGGATTGGGCAGAATGTAGTTCGGCTTCCAGATCCTCAATTTGATTTTCCTGCTGCTCGATGAGCAAATGAGATAGTTTCTGGTCCAGTTCAGATGGCAATACTCCATGGGTTTGGTAAGAACTAGCGCTGTGACCCTCCAGTTTGTGAAGCCCACCAGAAAAAGCCTCATTCTGCATAATATGTTTTTAGTAAAAACTATGGAACCCTCAGTCCATTAAAGCCAATCACAGACAGATAATCCAGTTGCAGCCACTAACTCAATACATGCCATTCTTCCAGACTTTAGGTTACAATCTATTGTTTACCATGAATCAGGTTTTTTAGACCCTTATATCAACTGTCATTACAAACTGGTAATGCAACACAAACACACTAAACCAGAATACAGATGCCATATATAAATTTCCCAGCAAAGGCATTAACTGAGTGCATACAGTGTGATTTACATAGCAAGAATTACCGGAAGAACACCCAATGCCTAAAATGCATTTTCATCATGTAGGGACTCCCTGTTAACCAGGCTTAAGCAGAGATTTGATTGCCCATTAAATGAGAGGAATTGTAACCTTTTAATGACTTGAAACACTGAGGTGAAATAAAGAAACAAGTCTTCATTCTACAATGAAGTAAGAGTTCTATAAAGCCAAGTACAAATTACTCCAAATCTTAAAGAAAGGGGAAACAAATGCACCAACAGGAAGGGCATTAATTTAGTGGGAAGCAAATCTATAGAATAAAGAACACACATGCATTTGAAAAGGCTCACCTTGACCATATTTGGTCCAAATCCTTCATGACCAGAAGCTTCAGTATATGACCATGGAAGTTTTTGTAGTTCAGATGCAAGCTCTGCTTCCAGTTGATCCATTTGCAGCAGCTGGGGCTCTGGCTCTTCTGTGAGAACACTACTTGAACATTCAACATCATCAATCATTGGGATCCCAGAAACTTTGATATCTTTTGGGTCATTATTTTGCCCTGTACCTGATTTATAGAATTCTAGATCGTTCTTACTGCTTAAATCTTTTGAGCTTGCAGTAACTTTGGCTGATTTTCTTTTATACAGCTCAGTTCTTAATTCATGAACAATTTTTGAAGTCTCGTCCATGGTATTGCTTAGCTTGCTGATCTCAGCTTTCCCAGCTGACATCATGTACATGATTCCGATTCCAAGTCCACATCCAAACAAAGAGCTATCTGTAGAGTATAATATGATTTAAACTCAATAAATACATAAAGCGTATTGGAGAACAAACTTAAGGACAATTTTATTTTTAATGCAAATAAAAATACCTCTGTACATAAAATAACACCATAAACGTCTGTGTTGATCCATTATACAGTTGCATTTCTATTAAAAGGCAATCTTTATTGCCTGATCAGGAATTCTTTATGTTTAAAGAACCACTCAGTAGCATTACAAGTTCACAAAACTCCTTGCAAACCAGTTCCTTCTTTTGCTCTTATTGGGATAATACATTTTGACAAAGAGATTTATCTAACAGAAATTCAAGACGTTGAAATTGGACCCCAGAGCTTGATGGGTCACCCTGACCAGCTAAGAAATAACAGCTAATAGGTAGTTATTGGCAATTAATTACAGTCCTTTATAAATAAGATTTACACAAACAATAATCGAGATTTGAGAGTTAAGATATAATATGGAAACAACAGGAGAAGACTCTTGCTTTCTCTCGTGTTCTTTGATTGTGAGCACTAGGTATTTTCAATCATTGATTGCAACTTGACTGAGAGTGTACCGGTACAGTTCACGAAAACAGCTGGGAAACTGGTAAAATGGTAAAAAAAAGTTTCAATTTGCCGCAATTATATTTTTCTTGGTATTATGTTTGTAATATCTATATCTCTCTGTTGTATGCCATAAGAGAGTTGAAATGCGTCCTCTTATAAGAATTCAAATCCAAACCACCATTTCTTATTAAAAATAAGCAGTAGCTCACGACGATAGGTTCAGAATGCACGAGAGCTAAAGGAATAAACTTCAACTGTTGTATTAACCTCACAAAACATGAAATTTTTTGAAGCAATCATGTAACACGAGTTTCATGGAATTAATGCTGCGTTATTGTGTGCCTCAATCAATCAAGCACCCCTGTTTAATATTATATACTTTTCCAACACTGTATCAGCAACCAAATAAAGCAAAAAGGGAATTAAAGTAAACGAGGAATAAAAAAGAAAAAACCTTTAGAAGAACAGGATTCACGCTTGGAAGGCACACTCTTGACAGTTCTCCTTTTCTTCAAGCAAACAGCAAATCGCCTTGTACTTTTCTCGGAGGCACCAGATCTCTCATTATCCTTACAATTATCAGCACTAAAATTCAATCGGCGGCCTCTGATTCCCGTTTTCTTCCTCGAAATCCTAGCTTTGTTACCACTTGAGGAAGAAGCAGGAGCAGAAACAGAACTCGAAAACCTAAAGATCCCATCAGATGGCTGCTCGAAATTACCAAGGCTAGGAAGTAAAGGAGAGTGAAATGCAGAAGCTTGAAAAGGGTTTTCTTCTTCCTCTTTGGGGCGATCCTGGGCAAGGAAATGCTTAGCTACGAAAGTAGTAGATCCTGCTACTGCGGCGGCAAGGAGAAATTGCCACAT
>CAOGCB011059644.1:0-26157 GCA_948266635.1 Cnidoscolus chayamansa | reverse complement strand
GAGAGTGGATGTAAGCAAGGAGGCTGAACCACTATAAATCTCTTGGTTTTGTTTTCTCTAACTCTTCTCTCATATTTACTGATTTTACATATTTGCTGATTATGTATTCTTACTGAAGTTGCATTTATCTGTATGAATTTGGTGAATCAGTATTTACATCAAAAGAACCTTTAAAAAAACTAAGATTATTCAATCAGCTGAACTCTATCACTTTCAGTCTAATTTTGAGAATCTAGAAGTTCTAATTTTGTTTCACTGAACTAGTTTACAAATCCAGAAAAAAGATTAAATTTTTTATAAAGTCTAATTCACCCCCATCTTGGACTCCAACTAGGGACCAACAATATTATTGATAATGTCACATCCAAAAATAAAATTAATTTAATTTGGATTGATCATTAAGAATGATCTTTTTAATTATATTGACAAGAAAATTGTTAATAATTTTATATGTCATACAATATATAGTCTAAAATAGACATAATATTATGAACAACTTCATAGATATCATTATTAATAAAACTCCAATATTTTTTAAAAAAGCTTGTATGAAATTCATCTAAGTTTGGCACTTTCTAAAGATGTGTCGAGCAACACTTAGCTCAACTTTTTCCGTCAAAATGTAAATGGCAAATTAGATAAGAGATTTTTAAAAATACTAAGGAATATAATTAAAATCTAACATGAAAAAAGATTATATTTTTATCATTTAATTTAATTTAATTAATTCGATTTTTGAGATATTAAATGAGTTTCTTTTTGTAAATAATAAAGAAACCATTTAATTTTAATTTTATATAAAACACTTGAAAAATAATTTCAAAACATATCACACCCTAAAATTACATTTTTAAATTTTTTTATTAAAATCGTCGTAATTTTTTTAACGGTTTTACTTGTTATCTACTTTTTACTAAAAAAAATATATATATAATAAAGGCATGTGAAGGTCCGGTAACGGACGTTTTGACAGTTGGGAAAATGCCGCCAAACAACACGTGGAGATAATACAGCTCGCACATGTGCTATGGAATACAGACGCCGTGGTGTCATTGTCGTGTACTACATTATAGATACACGAATAAAGTTTAAAAAAAAGCGTACATTTGAAAGTAGAATACTGTTTGCGCAACCAATCGTATTTTTACAAGTGTAAGCCTAGCCAAATAGACACCTGTGCAAGGGGCTTCAAATGGATGATTGGCCTTGTTGGGTTCTGCGAGCGAAAGCTTTGTCCCTAAATTATCCACGTGTATAAAACGCCGATCTTAAGCATTTGGCTTTATCCAATGAGTGCTGTGCAAATTTTATAGGTGGGGTCACTATTTACAGCTTGGCATTCCTAAGTATAGAAGCCAATTAATATTAAAAATGGTTAATTTTTATTTTTAAAAATCTTAAGTGATTAATTTAAATTAAATGATAATTTGGATGAAATAATTATTTTTTTTATAAAAGTAAAATTTAAACGCTAAATTATTTTTTAAGAAATATTAAATTAATTTATGATTTTCTTAACATATATTTTTACTTATACTGAAAATATATAAGCTTAGCTAAGCTGCTCTTATCATATCCTTTCGCTCACTTGTTTGGCTGCTCTTCTCACCGGCCTTTCTTACTTCCATAATTGAACTGCACTGTGTTCTTCACTAACCTGGCTTTTCCTCTCTTAGCCATTTTCTCATACACGTTGCAAGCGTTAAAAGTTAGGCAGGTAGAGCGGGAGAGGATCTGAAAGATAATTGCGGAGATGAGTTTCAGAGATGATAGCGAAGACGCGAGAGGGGATCTACGGAAACCGTTTTTACACACTGGGAGTTGGTACCGGATGGGCTCCAGGCAATCTAGCTTGATGGGCTCGTCCCAGGTCATTCGCGATAGCTCCATTTCTGTTGTCGCTTGTGTCATGATCGTCGCTTTGGGTCCTATTCAATTCGGTTTCACCGTAGGCTCACTAATCCGATCTCTTTATTTTTAATTTTAGATTCAGTTGGTATCTAATAAGCTTTGAGCGAGTTAGAAACTCGGTACTTTTTACGTCGACAAGGAAGAAGCATCAGCTCAAGCTCTATAACATTCTGTTTTCCCTCTTGTTTTTTCTTTAATTATTGTTTTTAAATTTGTTCGCTTCAACGAAGAAAATTTGGAAGATTTGAATATATCTTCTTCTATTTAGTGATTGCTTTTAGGTTTTCTTTCCCAGTGTGGTTATTCGTCTCCAACCCAAACTGCGATCACTAGAGATCTTGGACTTTCCGTCTCGGAGGTGAGTATCTCCATTTCTCGCTACCGCTTTTAGCTTGGTTTAATGCAGTCTAGTTCTAATGCTGTTTATGGTTCAGTTCTCTCTTTTTGGTTCGCTATCCAATGTGGGTGCTATGGTTGGCGCTATATCTAGCGGTCAGATTGCCGAGTATATTGGACGAAAAGGGGTACGGATGAGCCACTACTCATATATATTGATCCTTTTCTCCTTAGGTTTTGGATTCCTAACTTATGTCTTATTCTGTTAATTGCAGTCTTTAATGATCGCTGCTATTCCTAATATTATTGGGTGGCTTGCTATATCTTTTGCTAGAGTGAGTTTCAATGACGAAGCAGTTCTGTTACTTATTTTAGGCTTACGATAAAATGCTGACAGTTACACAAGCCTATTAATCTATATCTAAGGATGAGCCTATTATGTAGGATGCTTCTTTTCTCTACATGGGAAGGTTATTGGAAGGTTTTGGTGTAGGAATTATCTCTTACACGGTAAATTTGAGGTTGATTTTGGTTGTTCTAGTTTGGAAATGCATGCTACAGTAACCTTACAGTATCATTCTTGTTTATCATCTGTGCACAGGTGCCCGTATATATAGCAGAGATAGCACCTCAAAACTTGAGAGGGGCTTTGGGTTCAGTGAATCAGGTTGGTTGCGTTTCTACTTTATAGGCTCATTCTTAGCAAAAACAAATAGTAATCTCACCATTAGATACTAATGACTGATTTTATCACTTCACAAACTGATTAAATTCCTATATTTTGTTATGTAGCTCTCTGTCACAATTGGAATCATGCTGGCTTATTTATTTGGACTTTTTCTTCAATGGAGAATACTTGCAGTTTTAGGTAATCCTTAGGATAATCTCTGATGCACTGCCATTGATTAAAATTTTCATGTCTCGTTTTTTTCAGATACTTTTTCTCTTGTGGATGATTACTTGATCTGCTTGGATTTTACTTATAGGACTTGTAATAAAATTCTTAAAAAAGGAAACTTCAAACAACCCAATACTCAACTCAGCAATGCAGATCAATTAAGTTGCAACAATAACGAAAGAAAATAAAATTGGGCTGTTTATTTATTGAATTCTTAGAGAAGGAACAGAGAAACAAATAAGAGAAATAATTTATTCTCCTTCTTCTTCCCCACAAAACAAAACAATTGCAATCTTATTTGTAGACTAAACTACATGCTAAGTTGCCGTTGTTGGGTTCCCTAGGAAATCCCAAAGAAATCTCTGCTTCGTTCTCTTTGGGTGCCACCGACTCGTTCCTAAGAATCAGTTGTAGACATTGTTGTGTACCACAATTTTGGTGACAGCTACAACAATGAGAAAGTATGTATTGCCCTTACTTCATGTTGACAGCACAAGGATAGCGCAATTAATGATTGAAACCTATAAGAACAGATAGCCCACTTGAGCCCACTTAATATAATTAATATCATCCCTGATCATTGCTCCCTTTTCTGGAGGAAACCAACTCCTGTTGGTTCTTACAATTGTAGATGAGGAAATTGTAATTCTGCAGTATCCTTAGAAAACCATTTACCTGTTCTAGGATGTTGCCCTCTTAGACCAACGCGGTATACTTCTCAAGTTCCCTTTCTGGTGGTAGGTTTTTTTTCTCTCCAAAACAGTGTCTTCTGGAAGAAGAAATTCCTTTTAATTCCTGAGTCTATGATGGCAGGTAGTATACTAGTTGTTTCAACATCAAGCGTAGACGGTTCAATCAACTTCAACTTGTCAACATTTACAACACAATACATTTGCATGTATGCAGGCAACTCTAACTGACAAGCACCACTACCAATCTTTTTCAGGATTCCAAAAGGACCATACCAAATAGTTTGAGCTTTTTCCTTCACCCTTCAGTCTCTCCTTGCCCAAAAATGGAGCCAAACAAGATCTCCCTCATAAAATCTCCGTCAACTTGATGTTTATCATGGCGTTCTTTATTCTTCTGATGTGACTTCAATAGTTCTTTTTCTACCTCCTGATGCACATGAAGAATTTGGTCAATGAATCGCTGGGCTTTTGCTTTATGGCCTTCATCCTTGGTATCTTGTGTACTCTCATGAGCAGAGAATTTATATCAAATGGAGTTTGTGGCAGACATCCAAGGCACATATCTGAAGGAGCTATATTCATTGATCTATGAATTGGATGGTTGATAGAAAATTGTAGAAATGGTATACTTTCATCCCAAAATTTTGGATGTCGCACATGGTACCCATGTAGCAAATGAACCAGTGTCTGATTTACCACTTCTGCCCATCAGTTTGTGGATTGAATGCGGTGCTTCGCTTCAGTTTGGTTTCCATCAATTCCCATAAAGTACACCAAAACCTGCTTAGAAATCAGCCACCACAATCTGAAATTATTGAGTTGGCAACCCAAAGAATTTCCAGACATTATCGAATAACAATTTTGCTGCTTCTACTCCTGTGATAATCTTCTTACAAGGAATAAGCACAAGCACCTTTGAAAATTGATCAACAATTACATATAAGTAATCATTACCTCACCAACTCTTAGGGAGACCTCCTAAGAAGTCCATTGAAATGCCTTCCCATGGTTGAACAGGAACTAGAAGAGGAGTATATAGACCCAACTTCCTATTTGCAGGTTTGGAGACACTACATAATCGACAACCTCATGTGAAATGTGCAACATCTTCCCTCATTCATGGCCAATAAACATATCACTGCAAATTCAGCAGGTCTTTGTTTCACCAAAATGCCTGCTACTCTTGAAATGTGTGCTTCTCTTATCCATCTTATCCGTTCTCCATGTCTTGGTATGCAAAGGCGGCCATCTTTGTATAATAGCCATTTTGCCTGCTAAAACCATCCATAGTTGTCGAATTTGCTTTCATTATCTTGTTTTAGAAGTGAGGATCATCTTGATACCATTCTGCATATTTTTCACGAGTAGACAACTTCATCTTCATTAGTAAAGTCAAGCAAATATCTGTCACAGGAGGTTGCGACAACATATCTGCTAGTTTATTGTGAACACTTCTCTTCTATCGAATGGTCAAATTGAATTTCTGCAGATAGTCCATCCATTTCATATGTTCGATCTGTTGTAGACGAGACTGTACCTACAAATACTGCAAAGGACAATGATAGGTATGTACTATGGTCTCCTTACCCAAGAGATAAGCCCGCCAATGCTTCACTGCTTGATATAAATCTAGCAACTCCTTGTCATAAGTTGGGTATTGTTTCTGAGCTCCTTGGAAGAGTTCAGAATGGTAGGCCACAGGATGTCCCTCTTGCATAAGAATAGCTCCCATTCCATATCCAGAACCATGTGCTTCCAACTCAAAGGGCTTTTGTAAGTTTGGTAGTGCCAATATAGGTGCTTCAGTAATTTTTCTTTTAAGCAAAGGGAAAACTTGTTCTTGCTTCCATTGGAATGGTTGATTGCCTTTGGTGAGTACATGCAGAGGTGCTACCAACATGGAAAATTTCTTGATAAACTTTCAAAGATATTGGCATGCTCCCACAAAACTCCGTGTTTCTGTCACAGTTTTTGGTCTAGGCCACTCGGTGATCGCTTGAATTTTGCTAGGATCAATCTGCAGATTTTCACCACCTACCCCAAATCCTAGATATACTAATGATTCTTTCACAATTTCACACCTTTTAAGTTGAGTCGAGTTGGTCTTGGCAACTCAAAGACTTGTCTTACATGTTGAATATGTTCTTCCTTGGAATGACTGTAAATCAAAATGTCGTCAAGGTATATAATGACAAAATCATCAATGTAAGATCATAGTATCTCATTCCTGAAGCGCATAAATGTTGCAGGGGCAATGCATAAGCCAAAAGGCATAACCAGCCCTTCGTATAATCCTTGCTTTGTCTTGAATTTTGTTTTCCAAGTATCTTACTCCCGAATCCAGACTTGATGATAACTGTATTTCAGGTCTAGTTTAGTGAAGACTTTTGCTAATTTCAATTGATCCGATAAGTCGTCTATGCGAGGTAGAGGACAACAATTTTTTATGGTGATTTTATTGAGTGCCCGGTAATCAAGGCACATCTGCTATTCACTGTCTTCTTTTTGGAACTAAAACAATAGGTGATCCACATGGTGAGCTGCTGGGTTTCAATACATTCATTAATTCTTGGACTTGGCTTTTTGATCTCCGATAAATACTGATAGTTGGTAGTGTGGCATCTGAAAGCAAGTGAATCTCATGCTCTATTGTTCATCTTGGAATAACTCCATCAATTGCTGCAATTTATTTTCTTTTTCCCTACAAGACAAAGTAAGAGCTGCTACTTTGCGGTCATGCCGTTTTGACCGAATTATTATCAGCAGAAATTTCTAACTTGCATTTAGCAGCCTCTTTGCTTACCCAGCTGTCACAACTTCCATTGTTTTTTGAGGAGTGTCTTACTAATGATATATGTCTTTCCATCCTTCTGCAGGTGATACTTTTTGGTCTCCCCTGTAGTAGATTGGATCCCTTCCATAGGTGTGGGTTACCAAAAATTACATGGCATATCTCAAGAGGAACTACTTCCCATATCACCTTGTCGATGAATTGCTTTGTGATGGAGAACCATAGTCTGGATTGCCTATTGATCTTCATTTCTGCATCTTTATGAATCCAACCCAAGGTGTAAGGGTGAGAATGGGCCGTCTTTTCCAGGCTCAGCTTTTGTACTAATCCTTCTGGGATCAAGTTCTTCTGACTTCCCCAGTCAAAGATTGCCTCTATCACTTCTTGTTTGACTTGTGTGCACTTAGAGAACACCTCTTCTTTGATGTTAGGCACAGAAGGCAGTTGTGAGCTTGTCTCATTCGGTTTGGCAGTCAAAGACAAACTCATATCTGCTTTGCTTACTTGCTGAAGTTCCACTACCTATATAATAGTCGCTATAGCAGTCGTGCGCTCCCCTTTTTCTTCCTTTTTCCGTTCTTTTGGAATAATTCTGGATGTAGCTTCCAACAACCCTCCATGTCATGCCCTGAAATTTTACAATGTTCACAGTATTTGTCAGTTTTGGTTGAATTGGAAGTTGAATTGCCTCTCTTTGAATGTTTGGAGTTGAACTTGTTTTTCTTTTTGGATATTCTTCTCCAGATTTCTTTTTACCATGAGTCCGATTATTCCTTTCTATCGCCATGGCTGTACTACTTGCACTAAACAAATCATGTAAAAGACGTAGTTCTGTCCTGATTCGATCATGTAAGCCTGCTACATACTTAGCACAAGTTGATGAATCAGCCAATGAAACTCCTAGTCAATGCTTGTCGCCAGAATTCATTGGTGTAATCTTGCACCAATTGTTCCCTTCTTTGTCGACGTTGATGCCATTGATTCCACGGTCTTCTAGGTAGCAAATGGGATAGAATTCTTCCGAATAAGACACTTGAATTACTTCCAAGTAAGATATTCTATTTCTTCACTGCAGCTAAGTGCCTTCCACCAAGCTTTGGCATGACCTGTCATCTTCAAGGTTAGCATTATTGATTCGATTGGAGATTGAAGTAGGTCTCCAATTGGCCCAACCATGAATCTAGTTTCTCAGGTTCTGCTGCTCTGTCATAGACTGGAATACCCACTTTCGCTTCTACCCTGAGTAGCTCTTGTGCTATTTCTGCCGTACTCATATCATCACTATCACCATCAGCATCAGGTTCTTTTCCTCCTGAAGTGCCAACCATCACTCCTTTTTATTTTTTGTCTGAAGCCAGAGTGTTTACATTCTCTCCTTCACTTGGAAGTGTGGTAGACTGACTTTTGATCCAATTGAGTATGGTCGTCGCATCTGTCGTTAACTTAGCAACTTGCTTTGACAGATTAGAAGAGGCGAGATCCTCACTGTCCATTGATGCGGCTGTTCTTTTAGCTTGCTGACGATGAACTTGTAATTTAGCAAGTGGTTCACCAGTAGCTTTATAGGTTGATTTGGTTTGCACCATCAATAGGTAGAGGAACTTGGCTCTGATACCAAAAAGTGATATGCTTGGATTTACTCAAAAGACTTGTAATAAACTTCTTAAAAAAAGAAATTGTAATAAATTTCTTGAAAAAGAAAATTCAAACAACCCAATACTTAAACTCAATAGTCATGCGGATCAATTGATTGAATTCTTAAAGCAGGAACGGAGAAACGAATAAACAAAATAATTTATTCTCCTCCTTCCCCCCAAAACAGAACACTTGCAATCTTATTTGTAGATTAAACTACATGCTAAGCTGCCATTGTTGGGTTGCCCAGGAAATCCCAAAGAAATCTCTGCTTCTTTCTCTTTGGTTGCCATTGACTCATTCCTAAGAATTAGTTGTAGACCTGGTGGAGTGCAACGATGCAACAACAAAGAGAAAGTATGTTATGCCCTTACTTCATGTTGACAGCACAAGGATAGCCCAATTAATGATTGAAACCCTTAAGATGAAATAGCCCACTTGAGCCCACTTAATATAATTGATAGCAGATCGTCCCTGATCATCACTGGTCTTTTCTGAACAAAAATGATATGAGATGAGCTTGTACCCAAGTCTATGTGGCAATGATAGAAATTATTGGTCCTTAAACAATATAGTTGTTTGATTTTCTATGTTTTCAAAGCTTGTCCTGTGTATGTTCATCAATGTCCTGAAGTGCTTTCCAGTTCAAAAGTAATGAGATATGAGATGCAAAGTCAATTTTTATTCAGTACAAGGCAGATAGTCAACTATGTGTATATTTTCTTTGAGTTCTTGAACAAAAAATTAGATATGAAAGACGTTTGCAGCCTGTTCAAGTTGTTGGGCGTATACTTGTTCTGCAGATATTTCAGTGCAATATTATGTTTTTTCCACAACAACCTGTTGAAAAGCACCTTCAGACACATGAGCATTTGTGTCTAGCATGTATTGTTAACCAGCGTGATTTAGAAAAATTTTAGTACAATCAAACTCTGTTTGCAGAGGATAGTGTTTAGCTCCACATTAAAGGGAGAAAAAGGAAATTTTACTAATGTGATTTATTATGATTCCACAAATGATTGCAATGACAAGATCACGAGATGCTAAAACTTCATCCTAATTCTTTGTAGGTATATTACCATGTGTTATCTTGATACCTGGCCTGTTTTTCATTCCAGAATCTCCTCGGTGGCTGGTAAGCTTTATGAGATATACACTTCTTTAGAATTGGTATAATTTGTTGTTCCAACTGTCTTTATCTCTGAAAATCAATATTTAGGCAAAAATGGGAATGATGGAAGATTTTGAAGCTTCTCTGCAAGTTCTGAGGGGGTTTGATACTGATATTTCACTTGAAGTGAATGAAATTAAGGTAACAAAATGGTGGTGAAATGCTGTGTATTAACTGCAAGGTGCTACACATTTTTTTAGATAACTATAACGAGTCACAATCTTTGATGATTTTATTTTCAACCTTGCAATTATTCAGAGGGCTGTAGCTTCAACAAGTAGAAGAACTACAATCCGATTTGCAGAACTTAAACGAAGAAGATATTGGCTCCCTCTAATGGTATCGTCCACAATTTTTTTTCTCTGCAAGGACTTTATTGCCTCAAACTTTTATGCAATTGAGCCTAATGTGTTTTTATTTATCAATATCCTACAGATTGGGATAGGATTACTTTTCCTGCAACAACTTAGTGGAATTAATGGTGTTCTATTCTATTCCAGCACCATTTTTGCATCTGCTGGTAAGCATAATATTGTTTGCAATTTCATTCTACAGCATTTTGTTAAGTTATTCAATGGAAACAATGGATATCCTTAGATAATTATCTCATATGCCAATTGTAAGCCTAAGAAGTGGAAATATCCCTTCATTATGTCCTCTTATCTCTTTTTCCTCTGACATATTAACTATAAATTACTTTTTTTGGTTCATTTTCAAATATACCTACTTTATGTGCTTAGTTTGTCACGGTTCTGCTCGTACTCATTTCTAATATACCTACTTGATGTGCTTAGTTTGTCATGGTTCTGCTACTTCCCATGTTTAATTAGTTGCTTTAAATTTGACCAGGCATTAAAAACAGTAATGCAGCTACATTTGGGCTTGGCACCATTCAGGTACTACTTGGGAAAAACTTGCAAAGTGATTATGCACTTACTCCTTGGTGCATTGTGAATTGCCATAGGTTTTGAGCAAGTCTTATGTAGTATTATTTGTAATTGAACATAACCTATGTCTTTTTTCAGGTTATTGCTACTGGTGTAACTACATGGTTAGCTGATAAGACAGGACGTAGGATTCTACTCATTGTGAGTCAACAGAGAACTACTTTTATTTGCGAGCCATTGTTTTCCACTTGGGGGAAGAGAAAAGAATGATGTTTTTTTTTTGTTTTATCACAGGTTTCCACTTCTGGGATGACTGTCAGCCTCCTAGTGGTTGCAGTATCATTTTTTTGGCAGGCATGTGCATTGAGTCTTCCACCACACCTTTTTTAGCAATCATAATATTCAAATGAAAGATTTTTCTTTTACTGGTCATTCAGCAGCCTAATTTTCTTTTTCCTCTACTTTGTTAATTGAACCAGGATTTTATATCGCATGAATCTACTTTATATAGCATTTTGGGGATCTTATCAATAGTTGGAGTAGTGGTATGTCGTATTTCTGGGGCATTATTTGCATTTCTAGTTTGAATATTTGTTGCTAAATTTCACCATATGTTGCCTAATCCACCCTTTCTTGCAGGGGATGGTAGTTGCCTTCTCTTTGGGTATGGGACCCATTCCTTGGGTTATAATGTCTGAGGTATCACTATGCTAGTACTAAATTTATATGCATAGCAATTTCATATTTTGCTATGTTAGTACTATTCATTTATGTGCCATAGCAATTTTCCTGTGATTTTGACTTGGGAGAGCATTATTAAAAATTTAAGCAAACTAATGAATTCAATCATTTTGATTTAGGAAATTTTTGGTTCTTGGTTCAGTATGATTACATTGTAATAGAGATAACCAGCTACTATTAATATGCAGGTTATATGCATTCAGTTAACTAGTGTTTAACCGTTATGGAGTTTTGGAAGTTATGGTTAATATAAGTTTCAGTTTGGTCGATCAAATGCTCACTCCCTAATTTTTGTCAGACTGGTGGCTGAAACCCCAAAAATTTGAGTTGAAGCTATCACAGTTGTTTCTATTGGGAAACTAACTATTTAATAGCTCTATTGTTTAATGAATTAACTACTTAATCCCTCTATTTTTTTTTTAAAAATACACTAATAGTCTCTATTTTTTTAAAATTGTTAATTATTTAATTTCTGTCATTTCAAAATCACAATTATTTAGCTTTTATAATTTCAAATCACAACTATTTGGCCCTTATTATTTTGAAAGTCACAATTATTTAGCCTCAATAATTTCATATTCCCAATTATTTAACTCTAATAATTTTAAGATCACAATTATTTAACTCTTATAATTTCAAAATTACGATTATTTAGCAGTTATTAGTTCAAAAACCATAACGACTAAATAGTAACTCTCCCTTTTCTATTTAACTCTTGATAACATCCCCCCTTATTTGGGGTTGTTTGAAGATCAAAACTGAAACTTCTTCTTGAACACCAAGTTCCTTGCTAAGCTTCAACATTCTATTGAATTTCAGTTACTTATCTGCAGTTGGATTTTATAAAAAATGCTTGGTCACTCAAACTCCCAAATTACAAAGACAATACTTGAGTGCAATTTGTATATTATAACCTGAAGAAGGATCACAGCTGGTCTTTCTATTGTGACGTATAGAAACTTCAATAAATAACTAATTTACACATGGCCGGGCTTTTTTTTATGCTTGTTTAATGTAAACCATAATATTTACACGTGTCCACGCAAACTTTTCTATACCATGATCTAGAATTATTTCATAATCCTGCAAATTGAAACATGCAATGGAATATGTTACAGTAGAAAGGATAACCGTGATCTGAGGCTCTTGATTCAGTTTGATACATGAATGCAGATTCTTCCTATCAATATTAAAGGCCTTGCTGGAAGTGTAGCGACACTTGCCAATTGGTTTGTTGCCTTCTTGGTTACAATGACCGCGAACTTGCTTTTGAATTGGAGCCCTGGAGGTTGGCCCTTCTCCTACTCTTGTGTGCGCGGTGTGTGTGTATGTGTCTGTGTGTGCACGTGTTTGCGAGTATGTACACATACAAGATGAGGGGGAACTGTAGTATCCTACCAAAGCATCTCGTTAGTATATATTCTGCTAACTTAAAAGTAGCCTTGAAGTTTTGTAAAGAATGAAGCACCCTTTTACAACTGTTTTACTATGGTTTTATATTTGTCTCCATCTTACCTGGACTTTCTCCACTTTCAACAGGAACGTTTGCCATTTACATGGTTGTATGTGCTTTCACTATTGCATTCACAACTATATGGGTTCCTGAGACAAAAGGGAGAACTTTGGAAGAAATTCAAAGTTCCTTCAGATGAGGAGGTTTGTTTTGTGTTTGATGAAGTTCATTTTTTGTAAAATAGAAAACTCAGCCTAAGCGTTTCCCATTCATACGAGTGAAGACCTCTCTATCTAAATTGGCAACTTCCCATGATTATGTTTTGTAGTCTCGTAGGAAATCTACTGCAAATAAATTAATGGTGTGGATTATTTTCTGGGATGGAATTTCATATCAGCTTTTGCTTGGAATGCTGTGAGGATGATGGTCAATTGAGTAAAGAAAGCTAATCCAACCATAGAATTCAGAAAGGTAAATTCGACATCACTATGATTCTTATTTTCTGGAACATGTGTTAATTCAATTATTAGAGAAAGGGCCTGAAGTTATCTCATGGTTTCTATAATTTTGAATGAAGAACTAGTTGTTTTATCCACCTAAATCATTTATTATTTTATTTTAATAATATAGTTATATTTAAAAATTGTAATATAAATTTTAATTATACCAAAAGGTTAGCAATTTTATTGGAAACATATGAGGAATGTTTTTTTCTTTATATATTCAAAGATCTCTCCTTTGCTTGACCGACCATCGGTTGAATTGAAAGATCTTGCTTAAGTTGTGTTGCTAACAATTTACCCAAAAATCTTAATGAAATCTTGAACCTTTTACCCATAATCAACCCTAATACCTTTTTTTTTTTATTATTATTTTTTTTTATTGTGATTCAAGGTGGTGGTTTTTAAAATAATTTTCATGAAAAATAGTTTTTATATGTAACTCTCCAATAAACAGTGCCTTAATAACTTTATTTAACTGAAATTTGAAATTATAAATTTTTTTTATCAAAATTCGGAAAAAGGTATTTAAATCAATAAATTTAAATAAATGAAATCTTACCGGTTTTAGAAAAAGTCTTAAAAGTATTGATTTCAATTTAAATTAATAAAATTTTGCTTTTTAAAAAACATTTTATTAATAAAATGCTAAAATTATTTTTATATTAAAAATGAAAGGGTATAATATTTTTAAGAATTTTAGTGTAATTTTTATGTTATCTTCCACTAATCGATTGATTATTGTGGGACCAAAAATCTCGTAAACCTTTTAATAATAATAATAATAATAAAATTAAATTATTATAAAGAAAGTAAAAAATAGTAAAGCAAATTAAGATATGTATATTTATAATATCTATCTATAAAAGCAAAATTATGAAAAACAAAGGCGACCAACATGTATATCACATGGAATGTAAATCAATTATCATGGAACTTCCACTAAATGTGGTCATTTATTTTTTTTTTTTTCAATTTTTTCTAACAAGAAGATTCATCACTTGTATAGCCTCTCACATGATATAAAATTACTGCTTCTATAGTTGATATTTTTAATTAGAAGGTTTTAAAATATATATATATATATATAATTTATTTTCATTAAAATAAATTTAGTCTGATACAAATGTATTGATTGAAATTTAATTATGAAATTAATTAATAAATTATGTTTTGATTAGTAAATGTATTATACACAGGACAGGATGAGAAAAATGTGATCTTCTTTGTCAAAGTGTAGATGGGAGTGTAATGAAATGAAATGATTTTTTTTTGGTTTGATTACATGCATTTTACATACACATGTTAATCAAATCTCACGAGACTCATATTTTTTTTATCATTTTTCAAAAAAACTTAAATGTGGATTTTAGTTTTAAACAATACCTACCAACCAAAAAAACTTTTGATATTTTCATTATTTTTTTAATAAAAATATATTATTTTTGTTATTTTTTATTTTTATGGAATTTCGAGTATTCAGAAAATTTCATCAATGTAATTTTATTACATGTTTATTTCATTTTATTATTATTTTATTAATTTTATATATGTAACTACAAAGCTTTGGTTGTATATTTTCATTTTAATCTAATTAATGCAAACTTTTTTTTTATTTATATTTTTTAATGAAATAAAATAATAATTTAATAAAATAATAGTATATTTTTATATTTTAAATATGAAAAAGTACACTATTTAATAAATTTATCTTTATTGTTTTGGCTATTGAAAGTTGTATAAACAATTGATCACATGGACATCAAAATCAAATCTCATGAAACTCTCACTAACTGTGATTATGTACAGTGCAATCGATTGAAATTGAATATTAAAAAAAATAATTTAAATTAATTAATTTTGAAAATTTTATTACAAATTCAAATTTAATATTAAAAATTTTTAATTGAATATTGATTAGTTTAAATATAAATATTTTTTTTAAAATTATCTTATTTATAATATTAAAAAAATAATTTAAAAAAGTAATAAATTTCTTTTAAAAAATTCTATTTCATTTACACTAATAATTTTATCTTTAAAATATTTAATAATTTTAATTACACAAATTTATAAATAAATAAATTTTTAAATTTTAATAAATCAAATATTTATAAATCTAAATTTTTTTTATTTATTAAATAAAATTATAAATCTAACTTAATAAATTGAATCGAGAATAGTAATTTTTTTATAAAACTATAAAAAAAATTACAACAAACACAGAATAAATATAACTTAATTTTATTCCTTATATATTTAAATGTTCAATATATCATTAGTTGGTTTGAGTAACTATTAAATATTTTTTAAAAAAATTAAAAAATATATATATCAAATAAAGAACCATTTTTTACTAAAAAATCAACTAAAACAATTATTTCATTTTATTATTATTTTATTAATTTCATATATGTAACTAAAAAGCTTTGTTGGTATATTTTCATTTTAATCTAATTAATCCAAACTTTTTTATTTATTTATATTGTTTAAAGAAATAAAATAATTATTTTATATTTTTAAATAATGAAAAAGTACACTATTCAATAAATTTTATCTTTATTGTTTTGGCGATTGAAAGTTGTATAAACAATTGATCGCATGGACATCAACATCAAATCTCATGAAAACTCTCACTAACTGTGATTATGTACAGTGCAATCGATTGAAATTGAATATTAAAAATTTTAATTTAAATTATTAAAAATAATAATTTTTGAAAATTTTATTTACAAATTCAAATTTAATATTAAAAATTTTTCATTGAATATTAATTAGTTTAAATTTAATATATTTAAAAAAAATTATCTTATTTACAATATTAAAATAATAATTTAAAAGTAATAAATTTCTTTTAAAAAAAAATTCTATTTCATTTACACTAATAATTTTATCTTTAAAATATTTAATTTCAACACTATATAATTTTAATTACACAAATTTATAAATAAATAAATTTTAAATTTTAATAAATCAAATATTTATAAATCTAAATTTTTTTTATTTATTAAATTAAAAATTAAAAATCTAACTTAATAAATTGAATCGAGAATAGCAATTTTTTTATAAAACTATAAAAAAAAATTACAACAAACACAGAATAAATATAATTTAATTATATTCATTTTATATTTAAATGTTCAATATATCATTAGTTGGTTTGAGTAACTATTAAATGTTTTTTAAAAAAATAAAAAATATATATATATCAAATAAAGAACCATTTTTGAAAAAAAAAATCAACTAAAACAATTAATATTGACATTTTACTTTTGATTTTTTTTCTAATAAAAATAATATTACAATTGTTATAATTTATTAAATACAATAATTTATTTATCAACTTTACGTTATTATAATATTTATATTATTATTTAAATAAAATGTTATCCTAAAGAACAAAGTAATGGTAAATGATTTAAGAGTGCTTTCGAAATTCGGGCTATTTGTGGTCATTAGAAAAGATCTTTCGTAACCAATAATAATAATTATAATAATTTATTAATTTCTCTTTAACGTCCTTTTATTTTTAGAAATTTAATAATTTTAAGTCACATATACCTAAATTAAAATAAATTAAAGGTTCTTAAAGTAATTATTTTTAATTATGCAAATATTAATATTTATATTCTTTAATATTTCAAAATAATAATTTTATTTGTTTTAAATTTATAAAACTTAAAAAACGTTTTTTAGATTTCAATTTAATAAAATAAAAATATATTAAATAAATATAATTTAAAGACGAAAATAATAGTAATAATAATACCAGCATATAAATTTTTTTTTTAATTTTTTATAATTTCTACCTCTTATTAAGTAAATAATTGATATTTTTTGTTGGTTTTTTCTCCACCATTTTAAAGATATGGTGGATTTTATTTTATTTCATTAATTAAAGATATGGTTGAAACTTGAAGGAAAAGGAACAACAGACTCCATGTTATCGCTGATTGATACAGAGCAACCGTACAGAGAGAACAAATTCTTCAAAAGGCTGCATTGCCCATTCGTCTAAATGATCTGATGTTATCTATTTTATAGTTTCTGATTGAAGGAATCGTGAAAATTGCTTACGTTCTTCTACACTATATGACCCATTCTATAAGAAATTTCTCATTTTTTGTATGTTTCTGCATAAAACTTGACCAAGAAGCGGCGTTTAGATGCCTGCATTCACATGCTATTCACTTCATCCTCCTTTCTCTCTCTAAGTGTGCTAAAGATAGCAAACCTTCAGTCATATAAGCTCCAGGAAGTCAAGACATGTAATGTATTATTGTGTTGAGGCAGTAGAAAGACAAAAGATGGGATAATCACATAGGCTAGAAAAAGGCTTTAGAGTCTCTGTTCAATGCTCTGCTTGAATCACTTTCAAAACTAAATTAAACAGTGGCCAGTAGGCAAGCCTAGCCTGGTGAAATCTCATGATCTGCAAGTTACATAATTTCCCAATTATTCAGCAGATAACAATAACATCAGATGGTTAATAGAGGGGATAGTGTCTTGGAAATTTGACAAGCAAGGAAATCAGACCATAATTACATATGCAACAAACATATTTGCAAATCATTTTCTACTTTGCTTAATGTATTTCTCCATCTCTAAGTTTGTTGACAGACGCATTCAGCACCATTGATAATTAGTAAAGTGCTTCTTCAAACACACATTACTATGTCAATATTTTGTCTGTGCAAATGAAAGCTTTGGCAGATAAAAACTAGACACTTGAACAGCAATTCTAGAGAAATTTCCATAAATTTCGTACACACAACCATTTGATGCCTGTGATTTTCGGCTACAGGTTGAATAATTGCTAAAACCACAGTATTCTGGATGTAACTATAAGAAAGAAGAAATACAGGGAAAAACCACATCTTCCATAACAAAATAAAAATACCCAGAGTACAAACAATTCAAAAGACTACAGAGGCATGATAGAACAGTCGCTCCTAATGAATGATGAACAATTCCCTGAAAGGAAAGTCTAAAACGCAATTTTCTTGTGTTAAGCAACTAGTTTCACAGGATACCTATCTATACAGTCTTCCCAAGGACTGTTATGAGATGGTTTCACATTCTGGAGTGCCTCCCACACTGCACTGTTACATTTGAAGCCACTTCCAAATGCAATCTGCCACACACGGTTACCCTTTCGGATCCTCCTTTTGGCCTCAATATAGGCCAACTCATACCAAATCGAGCTTGATGAAGTATTCCCAAAGCGGTGAAGTGTCATCCTAGATGCCTCTACATGTACAGGCAGCAGTTGCAAATTCTTCTCTAGCTCATCAATCACAGCCCTCCCTCCAGCATGTATACAGAAATGGTCAAATGCCAACTTGAAATCTGGAATATAAGGCTTCACTTTTTTATTGAAAAACTTCTTCGCCACCAGAGTTGCAAAAAACAAAAGCTGCTCACTAATTGGAAGCACCAGAGGACCCAAGGTAGTAATGTTAGCTTTTAAAGCCTCACCAGCAATTGCCATCAAATCTTTTGACAAAGAAACACCAGTCTTCCCTGCATCATCTTGTTCTTGATACACACAACGAAACGCCTTATCATCTGCCCCGCGATGAGTCCTCACAACATGAACAAGCTTATACTTAGCCCGCCTTTTATCACCAGGTTTACAAGAAAGCAAAACCGCTGAACCCCCAACTCGAAACAAGCAATTGGGTATCAGCATAGACTTCTTATTTCCAAAATACCAATTTTGGGTAATATTCTCAGTACTGACGACAACTGCATAAGTATTCCTATGAACTTGCAATAAATCTTTAGCGAGATCCACTGCAATAACTCCAGCACTACAACCCATCCCTCCTAGATTGAAATTCCTAATATTACCCCTCAATTTATACTTATTCACAATCATAGAGGAAAGAGACGGTGTTGGGTTAAACAAACTACAATTCACAACAAGAATGCCAATATCCTTAGGATTGACATTAGTGTTAGCAAACAGATTATCCAAAGCACCAAACATGACCTGCTCAGCCTCCTCTCTGGCGGCAGCCATGGACGGCCTGGGAGGAATGTAATGCATAGCTTGAGGAACATAAGTATCCTCTCCAAGGCCAGAACGCTCTAAAATCTTCCTCTGGAACTCAAGCGAAGACTCATCAAAATCTCCAGTGAGCCTGGAGTGTTCCATGAAGCTATGAAATGGGGCTTTGAGATCATCAGAGGCACGAAAACAAGCAAAATCAAGCAAATAAACGGGTCTGGGTCGGGTCATAATGTAAACGGTAAGACCGAAAACGAGAAAAGTAGAGCAAACAATGATGCTAACAAGATTGTACTGAAGGTGAAGCCAGAGATGACGGAGATCATCGAGATTCATTTGGGAGGCTTCGATTGAGGTAAGTACAATTAAGGGAACAAAACACAAGGTGAACAGATTAGAGATTAGGTAGTGATAGCCTAGTTTGACATACTTGAGATTGACACTCTGCAAGAAATCAGGAAGCCGTCGGGAGTGGTGGATCCGAATCGCGCCGCCGGAGTCCATGGCTGCGGGTGTAAAAATGATGTTTGACCTGAAGCAGCAGGTGGACTGGTCGTTTTAGTTACTAAATAGTAACGTGAATGTAAATAAAACCTAATGAAGAACGGAGAGGAAGGCAGCGCAAGAGAGAGAGAGAGAGTTTATTTATTTTTATTTGTTTTAAATTTTGATTTGGGTTTGGGTTTTTTGACGGTTAAATAACAGTTAGAAAGAGTGACGTGGCCAACTGGCCATGTGATGCAGGTGCTAAGCTAAGGTTTCTTCACTTGGGAGTATTCTTTTACCAACACGATTTCCAGCGAGACACACGAAGCTGCTGCTTCTGCTGCTTACTGTGTGATTTTCATTTCTTTTTCCTTTTTTTTTTTTGCGAAGCAGAGGCCCAGCGATTCTGTGTTGGGTTACTTGATTTAGGTCTTTTATGAGAATGCCCACTGGGCATATTCCCTTACCCTTTTCGGCTTGTTTAACACTCTTTTCTTTCCCTTTTTAGTTTGTTTAAAATGAGTCACAGCTCTTCCCTCCCCTTAATCGTCTTTATATTCCGGCCCGATAGAATTATGGAAAAATAAATCACGGTGATTCAACAGTAGTCAAGTAGGAAGCCTTTAAATCGATGTCCATAAGGAGCCCATCCACATAGGTGAAACTCTTATACTGCGGCTGGCGATGCTCGAACCTTGGACCTTATATCAATTCTGCCACTTACTTATCCACTGAGCTAAGCCCGTGCGGACACAGCTCCTTCTCCTTATATGAGATTGAGAGTAAATTTTAATTGAGAGTATCTTATTTTTTAGTAAATTGACTCGATACGAATAAAATTTAATCTCAATTCAATAAGTAGCTAGAATTCAAAAAAAAAAAGAAAAATGTTATCATATTTACTTTATTTATACTAAAAATGGATCCCATGACAAGCATCGATTGATCAACTATTGGAGAAATATATTATTAACAAGGAGTCAATCACACCATACTTTGTTTAACTTTATTATACCTAAAAGTATTACTATATAATCTTTTAACTTCATAAATTATAACTATTTAAAATGTAATTATTGTAATTCTAAAAAAACAACATAAAAATTATCAACTAATTTTCTTTTTATAAATGTTTGGCGACAAATTTACATTCAGCCATGATTTTTCTTTAATTCATTTTTGCATAAATATTTAATTAATAGAAGCAAAAAAAAAAAAGTGTTAATATGACTTTCTAGTTTAAATTGCTAAAGAGCATTAGCTAATAGCCACAGGGCTGAGATGAGGAAAATCGTCAAAGTAAAGATTGCACTATAAACAGGACATCAAAATCTACATGACGATAAAATACAAACACCACAAACATATTTTTTTATAAAAAAAAAACTCAGAGAGAACACCATAAACATTTTTTTTTTAAGAAAAAATAATATGGAGGTCCAGCTGGTAATGGGTTCTACCACTCTGGCTGCAAGCTCTCAACGTGAGCTTTTTCAGCAAGGGTATGGAAACATAAAAGGATCATAGGTCCACAACTTGCATTATCAAAATTATTAACCTGGAAAAAAGGCATTCTTGGGCTTTGTGATCTTTACCCATAGCAAAATGGACATTTTTATCTACATCTATCATGGCCAGTAATATTGACACTTATTGTTTTTCTTGTCCTAGCTATCAGTATTAAGACTAAATTTCATTTTAAATTCCATTTGCAGGTCCATTAAAAAAAAATGCTTTCTGCCAAGATTTACTCCATATTGACACTTATTGTTTGACTACCAACATATCCTTTCCAATTAGCTTCAACATGAGAAACATCATTCAGTAAAGACCTGGGAAAATAACTTTTATGATTACTGCTAAACGCTTCAATAACATCACATTTTGTTTAACTAAAATAAGTGCATAGTTGATAAGTTGATGAGGTGATGACAAATGGTCAATTTATCGAAGTTCAAAGCAACTATAATTGAAGGAATTTAAGGAAAGCAAGGATGCCAGTCCGGTTATACCAAAAAAGAATGGATAAGGAAACGGCTGCAGTTGCTAGATAGCCTCTTTCATAAGTTTTTCAGTGAGAGCTTTTGGAAGTCCCATAACACTATCGGTTGTTCCTACCTGAACAAAGTACAGATTATGAATACTGCAATATTATTTGTAATTTGCATTGGCATTATGTGTTTCATAAGGATTAGATAACCAACCACTTCCTTAACGTAAGGCAATATCAAAGGATGCTCTATTATAAGGCCCCCAGCAACTCTGAGCACAAGTCCCTCTTCAATCTGAACAACAAAGAAAGTCTTTGTTATTTGCTGAACTGATACAAAACCAACCTTTGCAATGAAAACAATTTTTTTTACCAGTTTTGCAATCACGTTGTCTGGTATTTCATGGAAATAGATCTGCAAGGCATAAGACCTACCTGTTAGTTCTATATACCATCACTGCAGAGGATTAATACAGGTGCTTAGGTAAATCCAGAAACGGCAAATCTTATATGAGAAACAATAATCGGCATGCACAAAGAGATATCAACAAAAAGGAAAAGATATAACAATAGCCATTCAGGCAAGAAAATTATATATAATATTGTGAAGCCTTGTGAAACTGGTATCGCTGTGAACACAACTAGGTCTTAGCACCTCCAATTATTGAGGCAAGGGAACAAGTTCTCCCCCTAACAGTCTTCGTTTCTTTTCTCTCTCTTTAGAAAGCTGTCAATTTGCAATATTTTTGTTTTTTCTTCTTCCTTTCTTTAAGCGTCAAAAACCCCATTAGTCTGACACAAGAGATCATATGGACTTCGATTTTGAAATAAAATTAGTAGGCATGTAAGTTGCTTTACTCTCCAGGGCTTTTTCCCCATTAGTCTAACACGAGATCATATGGACTTCGATTTTGAAATAAAATTAGTAGGCATGTAAGTTGCTTTACTCTCTAGGGCTTTTTCTCAGGCCCTACAAAGTCTTCATACCTTAGTTAGACAACAAAAGCTGGAGATTGATATCCAAACAAAAAACATGTCCTCCTTGCTCCACTCCAGCACCAGGGAATAGAGAAGAAAAATCAACTCTTAACAAAGTGGTAGGCAGCAAGCTAATTTGAAATGAGTGTTTCTCTAGTTGAAACAGCGGTAGAACTTATCTTCCTTTTACTAAGTTCTTTTTATATAAACATTTCCTCAGACTAGATCAATTAGCCTAAAGGTGGTTGGGGGGGAACAAAATGAAAATGCATTATGTATTTATTTATTTACTTATTTATTTATTATTCATCTCTCTGTGGTCAGGTTAAGACCTCACAGTATGTGGTATCACTCAAGTGGTTCGAAGAAAAGCAAATCCTACCTCCACTCTGTCACATTCTACTTTTCTGAATCCAGTTTTAAGATTTGTAACAAGAACGGAACTCACAGTTGCAGCATGTCCACCAGAATAACCTGCATTCAATATCAGTAGACAACCAATATAGAGAAGAGTAAAATGGCAGGGGCAAAGAATATTAAACAAACCTTTTATAAATTGTCGTGCTTCATCCTCACTGGAAGGCTTTTCCCTGACTGCACCTTCATAGACCACCACCTACAGATTGTTGAGTAAGAATAATAAATAACGGATGAATAAATCCCCAGAAGAAAAAAAAATGAATTTCAATTTTACAAGTGCACTCCTTATCACCAGAAGCCATTATGGTCAAGGATACAAGTTGCAAAGAAGACGTTTGGGCACAAAATCATCCTAGTATGACGAATGGATACTCTCTTATGTTGTTCCAAGGATTGAAAAGCATGGGATAAACTACTTCCACCATATGATTCATGGATGGCAAAAAGGCATCACATTGATATGAGCCAAAACCCTCTTTCCAAAATGGACCTGGATGAACTCAACTCTCTCTATTAACTACTGGCCTCTAATGCTTGTAACTCACGCATAAAAATTGCCATCTACTCCTTATCCATACCACCTAACAGTTGAAAAACTAAAGGTCCAACAACTATTATAAATCCTTTTTCATCGTTCAATTCTGTTAGACACCAAATCCGCATTAATATCCACAACTTATAAATTCTTTGGCACCAGTTCCCTCCACATCACCATAGGTCTTGCTATTCCCCTGCTCACTCCTTCCTCTACTAATGTATTATACTTCTGTATTGGGACATTTAATACCTATGTTCAACATGATCAAACCATCTTCAATGACCCTCCCATTTTATCTCCAATATGTGTTACATGCATTCTTTAATAGACGTGGTCATTCCTAATCCTTGGAAATTAAATGGAAAGGTTGACCCTGATTCTTTAGTAAAAAGCATTACATAGTTATCTGTCAAATTTGCGATAGTAGTATAGTTCAACACAAGCATACATATCCTTGAAGTAGAATTAATCACTAACCCATTGACATATTAACACTTTTAACTGCAAAACATCATTAATTTTTAAAGCATTATAACCGTATTTCCTTTCTCCGCTGATTTGGGTAGTGTTATTGAAAGGCTAGGGGTTACAAAGATGAGCAGACTGAAAACCAAATTGCATTGCAGGGACTTTTCTTACCAAGCTTGAAATGCATGCCAAAAATTTAGATAAAAAGAAGGTATTTTATAGGATTGAAATATACTTGATCACAAGTAATTAATAATGCTGGTTCGGCTGCCTTTACGTAGTCATGTACTGGGGGCTTTTGCAAGATGGCTTCAGCCTGAGAAGAAGTTTACTTTTCAGCAGCTAAGATAAGAACCAGAGTCAAATTTCAGTTGCACAATGAAAAGCCAAGATTATTGAGGCAAAGATGGTTTTAAACAAATGATAGAAGTACCGAGTTACCACCACTAACAGCAGAGAGGACAATAAACAACAAGTCACACAATGACTTCTTCAGCATGAACTCTAATTTTGTCATAGCAAATGGTTGACAATCTAACATAGACTACATTGATGATTTTGACATATATATATATATGAACCTTGCTAACAAAGCAGTTTGAATTTCAAAGAAAAGTTTCTCCACCCATTTGCATTACATCTCATACTTCAAATCCAAAGAACAGGAAGATCCATGGTGTAGTAGCCAGGGCAAAACGGTTTTCCACTTTCAGATGACTTGTATCCTCAGACCATATTTGGCAAAAGGTGTGACTAGAAGCACTTGATTGTCCAAACCAGAAGCATCAAAATAATTAAATTAAGACATACTGTGTCAGCTGCAATCAAAATGGTCAGTTCAGCATTCTGCACTGGAATATTATCAGCCTGTAGCTTAGCTATGATGGCATCAGCCTGAGATGCATGCAGTTCACACTCAGTTAATGAAAGAGACTCGAACCAAACTCCCACTCCACAGTTGGAGTTACAAAAACACAAAAAGTGGATGGTAGCCAAGAGCTTATACAACATGGTTAGAATTTAATATCTGCTTATGTTACAACAACAAAGCTATCCCAATGGAGTACTTGAACTTCTTCATCAATGCCATTAAAGATTAGAAATTAATAATTACTGATTATAAGAACATTACCTTTTTTTCCTCAATTAAATTAATTAATCATTACCTTAGCCTCAGCCAGAGCCATTACCAGATCTTCTGGCTTTTCCTTCCGTATACATTTTTCGTCAATATCTGCAGTCTAGGAAAAAAAAAAAAAAAAAACTAGAAATTAACCTTCAGACGTTAGCAAGAATAAATTTTGTGCAGCTAACTGAAAGCAGAAAATGAGGGGAGACGAATTCTTACAACGATTTCGAATTCATACCCCATCTCAGCTAATATTTTCCTCCTCGCAACAGAAGATGATCCCAAGACTATCTGCAACAATTAACACCGAATCCTTTACAAAACAAATAATCACTTGAACTTGATGGTAATAGCAAGTTCAATATCAAAGCAATCACATAGAAAATCAAATCCCGTATTCAATTCTGACCATTTTGCATCATTAGGTGTCTGTAATTCAATTTAGTTACTTGCTTCCAAAACGAAAGGAGGGAACCTCTTTAACCCCAGAATTACTCTTAGCAATGATTCTTAAGTTTCTCATAGAACAAATAAACAACAGAATAAGCGTTCCGGTTCTTAATTACCTTGAAAGGAGAAGCAGCAGTTGCTTCCATTGCTGTGTTGGAGCAAGCACTTGAGCAAGGCAACCAAGAGACAGAGAGAGTACAAGGAGACGAAAACCCTAATTCGTCTTTTCACAATTGTAGTTGTGGACTAATGGGCTTAATTGATAGGATCAGAGGGCCCACGTGGCCCACTTAATCTAATTTTAATTTTAAACTAAAACGTTCACCGGTTTGAAGCATATATTTAATTATATTTTTTAAATAAATAAAAAACTTTATAAAAAATATTATATCAAAAAATAAATTTATTTTTATTGTTTAATTATAATATTTAAAAATTCAAAAATTATATATTAATAAAATTGTCTGCAAAATAACTTCATCTTTCACTAAAAATAACTTAATTTTAAATTAATTAAATAATTATTTTCTATTTTACTGATAAAATATAAAAAAAAATTTGAAAATATTTTCTATAAAATAACCGAAAACTTAATACATAATATTTATAAATATGTAATTATTTGATCCTTATTTAAAATGTAATATATGTGCTCATATACCATTTATTA
>CAOGCB011059642.1:0-16242 GCA_948266635.1 Cnidoscolus chayamansa | reverse complement strand
GTCGCGCCCTTGTCCTGTCATGCCCAATTTTTGCTCAAAACTCACCCTTTTCAATCCTTAAAAGCTTTATTTTCACCTTCCACTGCTCAACTTCATTCCTGCACACATTCTAACCCAAAACTATACCAAAACAAGTGAAATATTACATAAACAATTAAAAACACACAAACTAACACAACAAAACATAATACTTTAGCAATGCCATCAGCATACAAAAATGACGAATCAATGTTCCTGCCAGAAAATTGCGATTAGTATTTAATATAAACTAAATAAAATAACCTAATAAAAACATAAAACACAGCATTGCAAATCATACATTAAAGGTTTTCACAAATGACAAAATGGCAGCGGCGCCAAAAACTTGTTGCTTGATAACCCATAAGTATACGGATCGCAATGTAGTAATAAAAAGATCGTTCCCACGAGGAACGTGTTATGTCCACCTATTACTCATTTTTATGTCGTGATTGCAACAATACGATAATTTTATAATTAATTTTAAAATCCTAATAAGAAATCCAAAAAGTAACTAATAACATAGTTATTTTCAGAGATATAGCAACTCAAAAGATTGGATCATGCCTTTTAAATTCTTTCCCTTAATCAAAACTCGGGTTTTAGGAACTTAAGTTTCTTAAATGCATTCATATAGTTTTAACCAACCTCTCAGTCTGTATTAAAATGATATAATACATCTACATCTAGATGTATTCAATTCCTTAATTCAACAAGGTATCAACCTAAAACTTGTCTTTTGATTGGTACAACAAGATAGAATTAATTCCTGTTAAAATAAGTTAGAATTATTTCCTGCACTTTATTCTAACTATTATCATGCTTAAAATAAATGTTATCTTATTGAGATGGAAAGTTTAATTTCCTTCTAAGAATAAACAATCCATTAATAATCAAACTCAAGAGTCAATGACATAACTTTAAGATTCATTTCATTCATAAAAGCCCCATTCTTACAATGTTTGTTTTGATAAGAGTAATGAAGTACAATAAACAAAAGATCTTAATGAACAGAAAGAAGATTAAAAACCAATCACTTCTGCCTCTTTGAGGGCGTCATACCTCGATGAATCTTCTGATTTGTTGCTCAGCTTGATCACTAGAAAGGCTCTCGCCTGTTCTTGAAAAATATGGCTTCTGAGTTTCTGCTGTCTTCTCTAGTTTTTTTTATCTATCTTTTTTTCCCTATCTTCTTGCTTCTTTGTTTAAATATTTATAGAGAATTGATGTTAGAAGTTGTAGATGCAGTTGGTTGATCAGTTAGGGAGGTTTTTGGCCGTTTTTATCAACTACCACCGAACAGACACCTTGAAACAACATGTCCACTCGATCAACTTTCAGTTCTGCCCCTTTTGAATGCTGTGTTGTGATCGTGCCATGGAAGTCACGCTCACGACTTGTTAACAAAAGCTATTGTCTGATTTCAGTCACAAATCGCGACCGTGAAGTCCCAAGTCGCGCTCGCGACTTTACCGCCAAAGTTACTGTCTCGTTTTAAGTCCAAATCGCGACCGTGAAGAATTAAGTCGCGCTCGCGACTTTCTCTTGATTTGCACACTCAACACCAACTTTAGCCATTCCAACCCTCTTTTTGCTAGGATTTTCCTACTCCAAGGCTTGACTTCATACTTGTAAGTTTTCTAACCCAAAACTGCAAGAAACAAGTAAAACATAACAAAAACACATAAAATCACACAAAATAACATAACGAAAAATGCTACTTTGGCAAAGCCATCATATTGTTGTACAAAATAAAATTCATTTCACATTTTGAAAACTTAAATGCTCAAAAATTTCAACATGCAAGATAAAAGAAATCATGAGAGAGTTAGAGAATATTTACCTTTGATGAAAGAAGAGAGTTTCGGTGAACTAGAGCAAACAACAATGAGCTTTTAATTTAAAAGAGAAGACCCTCTATTTAAAATACAACAACAATAAGGATGAGAGAATATGTATGAGAAACCAAAAAGAAATTTCTAAAGAGAACAACTCAAGTATTTTTCTTCATTGGATAATCATCAATGGTGGTGTCAAATTGTTTAAAGGTTGAAAACTAGGACTAGAAATGATATTTTTGGAGATTTTAATGCCCATGGTTGCTGGTTTGAGAGAAGAAAATGCAAAAATGGAGTGGTGAGAGAGTTTTAATTTAGGTGAGGAAGTGGGATTTACGGTGAGGAAGTGGGATTTACGGTGAGGAAGAAGATAAAAGAGTTCTAAAAAAATATAAAAGTTTTCTTTTTCTGCTCAATCATTAAATACCATCTTAAAAAGGGATGAAAGAGCACATAAAGTGGCTGACTTTATGACATGGAGAGAAGGGGTTTGGCACCCAAGGATAAGGTGTCATCTCTCATGTGTGACATGTGTCAAACTCTTATTAGCCAGACAAAACAAATAAAAAACAAACTTAATTTCTAGTTTTCCATTCTCTTCTTCTTCATTTTCTTTTTCTTCTTCTTAATTTTTAAATTTCAAAGATATGGAGAGAGAAAGAGAGAGTTCCTATTTTGAAGGTTTCAATTTAAGGTGAAAGCATGACTTTAATTAAAAAGGGATGAAAGTGCACATAAAGTGGCTGACTTTATGACATGGAGAGAAGGGGTTTGGCAGCCAAGGATAAGGTGTCCTCTCTCATGTGTGACACGTGTCAAAATCTTATTAGCCAGATAGAACAAACAAAAAACAAACTTAATTTCTAGTTTTCCACTCTCTTCTTCTTCATTTTCTTTTTCTTCTTCTTAATTTTTCAATTTCAAAGATATGGGGAGAGAAAGAGAGAGTTCCTATTTTGAAGGTTTCAATTTAAGGTGAAAAGCATGATTTTAATGAAGAAATATACATCTTTTTGAAGATTTTGAGTTAAGTTTTTCATTTTGCAGGAAATATGAAGAAACTGAAGCACTTTGAAAGATTAAACTATGAGAAAAACATGTAATTTTGAAACTTAAAAGACATGTACAATTTTCATCTTTGAATGTTGCCTTTGTTCTGAAATTAGAAGTTCTAAAATTCTAATTTTAGACTGATTGAATCTGTCTGTCAAAGTACACAGTCAGTTTTGATATTCCTTTCATCAAATACAAGTGTGACTCGGTTTTCTTCTGTCTCTTTATCCTATTTTTCAAAGGGCTCATTCATCCCTAATTTTCTTCTGATTCTACAAAATGTGTATTCACTTAAAGATTTTGTGTGACATGTCCTTGAAGTGCTTTTCATATCAATTCTACTCCCAGTAAAGTTTGAATCACTATATCTTATTAAGTCAAATCATTTATTTTTAGCATTCCATAGTCCAATTTGATGTATTCCAATTAGGTACCTAGATATTCTCTTAACAGTAGTTAGATAAGACTCCTTAGAAAAATATTGAAATCTAGCACAAAGACAACAACTAAAGAGTAGATCCAATCTAGAAGAGGTTAAGTATAAGAGAGAACCGAACATACCTTTTAATCAACCTTCTTACCAGATTCATCTTTGTCTAGCTTGATGGTTGAGCTCATAAGGGTCTCAATGCTCTTCATTCTAATTATTTTGAATTTTAAGTTCAAATAGAGAGATAAGGGCTACATTATCAAAGAGTCTTCTTAGATGACCCCTTGTAATCATTCTTTGTGATGGACTATTATATTATGTTATCCATTGAATGATCCTTGTGATATCACTATCCTTATGGTAAGCTTTCGTTTTGGGATTCATTGATTTAAAGCTCTTCTGAATTTGGCATTGTGTGATAAGATCATATTCTACTTATATTTTCTTTCAGAACTTGTGTTAAATTTATATTAATATCATAAGAAAATATAAGAAATTGGTACTTAATAATGTTTATTATAAAAATGCAGGTTTAGAGGACTTAAAAGCCAAATTCAAGTAAATCGAAAGAGTTTTCCAAAATAAAAAAGCAAACAAAGGGGAACAAAAGAAAGTTGTCAGCCTTTGGCCTGCTCACAAAGGAAGGCTGCCGGCCTTAGGTTGGCTTACATTGGAAGGCCACCAACCTACATTCAAGGCCGCCAGCCTTGAGCCAGCCTTGAGACAACCGTGATTCAGACTACATTCAAAGCTATCAGCCTTGAAGCCGGCCTTGACTGAATCTCTGATATCCATGCGAAAATCTCTCTCAAATTCGATCTTGAGATATTTGCTCACCAAATAAACCTCATCTCTCTCCTTCTTGGACTCTATAAAAGGCCTTGGTGTGAGCCTTGGAAAATATCCTATATCTCATATCACTCATCTCTTATTCAATTTTTCTTCTTGTAACATTCTTGTTTTCCCTTTTAGAATTCACTTAGGGAACTATAGGAATTTATTTTTTGTTCACTTTTATTTTATTCTTATCATAACTTCTAATTTATTGAAGAATTCTGAAAATCAATTTGAACAATTGGAGTTTAATTATTCGAACAAATTCAGGAAAGATTTCAGCACTTATTACATTTCTATTATTTTCCTTTTGCAATTCTTATTTTCCAATATATATCCCATTTTACCTTCACCTTTAAATTATTTTTCTACTTTTAATATCAACATGTTCTAAATTCTTTTTGTGGGAAAATGATGAAGCCCAAATTTATCTCAAATGATCGTTGTGTTCATGTTATAAAATAGTTAGATATGTGGAATTTTTCATATGGGGATTTCTACTATAAATTGAATTCGATAATTAAATTCAGTTTATTGAGATCTAAATGATCCGACAATGAAATCAATTATTTATTAGGAACTCCTAAATAAGATTTAATAATTTATGTGGGAGCAGTATCATTTAATTTTATTAGAACTTGACATCAGTGTTTATACAATATTTTTAATTAATTTTTCACTAAAAGATTATGATAAATTATTTTAAAGATGTTAGGCAGTCGATTAATTGGAAAATTGGTAATTGTACTTTTGAATCCTCATTAATTTTAATTAGTGGGAGCTATTAACTTAAATTGGGATTTTTATACTTTAAACTTGAAAAAGATTTAGGGCTTGTCAAATTCTTATGAAATTCTACGTAGCTACTATAATATAAAAGCCAATTAATTAGGAAAATTAGGGTGGATTTTATTTTTTTTTCCACATTCTATTCTCTTCAATTTTAATTCTCTTTTTGCACATTTAGTATTATTTAACATTTTTTTTCATCATACATTATTGCCTAAATAATAATGAGAATTGATATAGGCCTAGTACTTAATTGATCATCGTGGTTCGATACTCTTCTCTCATTATATTACTTGATTTGATCTGATACATTTGCTGATAATTATTCACTCTTTATTTACTTATTTATTATATCTTTTTTAGTGGATCAATGTGTTGTCTATTTCCTTACTTTTCTTTGATATTGAGTAGAGCATGTGTTTTGTTATGTCTCAACTTCTTTATTTTCTTAGTGTTTGTCTTTTTGCTCTTCACAATCTAGTATACTGCTTTCTTTTGACTGAAACACATTTAGTATTATTTCACATTTTTTCTCATCATACATTATTGCCTAAATAATAATGAGAATCGATATAGGCCTAGTACTTAATTAATCATCGTGGTTCGATACTCTTCTCTCACTATATTACTTGATCCGATCTGATACACTTGCCGATAATTATTCAAGCTTTATTTACTTATTTATTATATCTTTTTTAGTGGATCAATGTGTTGTCTATTTCTTTACTTTTTATGTGATCTTGAGTAAAGCATGTGTTTTGTTATGTCTCAATTTATTTATTTTCTTGGTGTTTGTCTTTTTACTCTTCACCATCTAGTACACTACTTTCTTTTGGCTGAAACATCTGCTTATAATCATCATTTGTGGATACTAAAATTCCACTTGAGTTAGATTCATAAAAAATAACATGAATGGATTATGCAACAACTAAATTTTCTTATTTAACACTTTAAATTCTTTGTTATGAGTTGAGTACCTTAGGAATATTCCTTCATTAGACTTGCTATTAAATTTATTCAAATTCTCTTTGTCATTCAAAATATAGCAATTGCATCCAAATACGTTAAAGTATGAAATATTAGGCTTTCTTCCTTTCCAAAGTTCATATGGTATCTTGTTTAAAATAACTCTAATATTGACTCTATTTATGATGTGGCATGAAGTATTTATGGTTTTGGGCCAAAAAAATTTAGTAAGTTATTTTCACTAAGCCTTAGCCATTTGTTGCAAACTATTGTTTCTATCCACAACTCCATTTTGTTGTGGAGTACTTGAAGCAGAAAAATTATGAACTATTTCGTGTAGAATGCAAACATTTTTTATAGGAATAATATTCAAATTCTCTAACATAGTCATTCCTCAAATAGATGATACAACATCCCTTTTTTTTCATTTTGAACTCTTTTATAAAAAGCTTCAAACATTTCAAGATTTCCATCTTTATGTGCTAGAGAGAATACCTATGAATATCTAGAATAATCATCAACTATTACAAGTGCATATGCCTAGAGTGTAACTTCTACATGTATGATCAACATCATAGTTAATTTTTTTGTACTCCTTTAACAAGCTCTTTCCCAAAAGGTTTTGAGAGAATGTACATAATAGCATGTCCTAATTTTCTATGCCATAATAAAGGACTATTATGAATACACATGAGATATTTTAAAACATTATCTTTACTCATTTTCATGTCAATAAAATAAATGTCATCAATTCTTAAAGCTATGAAGAGAACTTTGGCATGAGACTCATATATTTCACAATAAGTTTAGTAGAATGTTACCTTCTATCATTTATCACATAATTGGCTCGTACTCAAAAGAATAAATTTCAAACCTTATGCCAAAGTCACATTCTCAATTGATGGATTTTCTACAATTGATCCTTCTCCAATGATTTGATCTTTTCCTTTGTCTTCAAACCTTACATGTCCACAATTTTTTATTTTGAGCTTTTATGAATCTTTCACGTCTTTGGTCATGTGTCTAGAGAATCCACTATCTACATACAACTACTTAGTTTCAATCTCTTTCTTCATACCTAAAAATATTCATTTAGATTTTGGTACCCAACTTGTTTTGGGTCCTTGGCAGTTCGAATGCATAGGAAGAGTTCCTTCTGGAATCCAAATCTTTTTTAGCTTTATTACACCTTGTTTTATTGCACAATCTTTAATCATATGACCTTTATGATTACAATAAAAGCATGTAATGTTAGGCAATGATGAAAAAGTTGATTTGATGAAATAATTTTGATAATTATTGTGCCTAGTGAATCCATTAAATACAATACCATGTCTACATATGCAAGTCTTTGTGATCCTAAAAGCACATTTAGGTTCTCTTTTCCTCTAGTAAACTTAGTTAAGTCATTTGTTAATGATTCAACCTTAGCTTCTAAACTTTTGTTATTTTCAAGTAATTTTGAGCAAAAGTCTTTTGATTTTTTAATTCATTTTTCATTTCATTTAACATTGAAATATGATTTTTGTAATTTTATTTTCATTTTCCAAAGATGCATGGTTTGTTTTAAAGAAAATAACTACTGATTTTAGTGAGTTGGCTTCTAGTCTTAGAGAATTATTTTCAAGGCCTAGTTTTGCACATTTCTTCCTATAGGATTTATATTCACTGTAAACTTGTGCAAATGCAAGTTTTAATTCAACCATACTAGAAATTTCAAGATTGCATACCTCATGGTTTTCTTCTTTATTGGAAGAGTCTCCCTTTTCCTCAAGACCCATGCAACAAATATTTGTTGTTTCTTTGTCACTAGCTTTTTTATTTGTGGAGCTGCCACTTGGAATCCAAGTTGCTACCATTACTTTCTTGTCTTTTTCATCTTTGCTTTTATTCTTATTCATTTTTGGACAATTTGGCTTAATGTGTCTAAGTTTGTTACATTCATAACAAACTGCAATCTCATTTGATTCTTCCACTCGGTTTGTGCCTTTATAGGTCACCTTTAGCTTGTCCCAAAAATCTTTTGCTATCTCACAACTTGAAATGTGATTGTATTCATCAATATCAAGTGCACTATATAGTATATTGATGGCTTTTGCATTTATAGAGATCTTTTTCCAATCCTCATTGGTATACTCAGATTTAGATTTCTGAAACAAGTCATTTTCTCTTAAAGGAATGTATAGACTATTCTTGATTATCATCCAAGCATCAACATCTATGGATTGTATAAAATTCCTCATCCTAGTTTTTCAAAAAGAATAATTTATGCCATTGAAAAGTGGTGGTCATGTGATAGAGTGTCATTTAGATAATGGAGTTGGAATTTTTGCAGAATTATGAGAAGAACTAGACATGAGTGTGTGTGTGTGTTAAATGGATCCCTCTAAGGTGGTTAGACCTTAAGGAAGAGAGTTAAGCTCGATACCAAATGTAAGTCCCAAATCTAGGTCCAAGAAGGGGTGAATTGGACCTTATTAACACTTTTTCCTGAAATTTGTTCTTGCTCAAAACTAAAGAAGTTAATGCAGTTGAGAAGGAGATGTGTAAAGTTGTAACTTCTAAAATCAGTATTCAGAGTATAGTTAACTTGGACACTTCTCGCTTTTGAAACCTAGACCAAAGACTTAGACAAACTCAAGTATAGTTGCAATTTAGATATATCAAACAAAATCTCTATCACTTAAATAAAGCATGAATATAAATGTAAAAGAGATGAAAGGAAGAAGATAAAAACTCTTTGACTTTATAGTGGTTCGGCCTTTTTGCCTACAACCATTCTCTTAAAGCTTCCCTTTAAGTTGTATCTGCATTATTGACTCTTTTGAATGGGCAAGAAATAATCCTTTACAAATATCCTAATTTTTCCAAGACCCTTGTAACCTTCTCCCAAGTTTTCCAAGGACTTTGTAACCTTCTCCCAAGTTTTCAAAGGATCTTGTAACCTTTTCCCAAGTTTTCAAAGGCTCTTGTAACCTTATACAAGTGTTTCTTACCAAACACTCAAAACATAAGCTATCCCAAGCTTGCAATCAACCTTAAATAGATTTTGGTGGATGAAAGAAATTAACTCTTGTTTTTCTCTTGTTACAGCTGAAGCTATAAAGAATGAGAAGAGTTTTATTTGCCAATGAATGCTCAATGAATGCTCAAGTGAAGAAAAGCTCTTTGTAATAAATTCTCTCAATGTGAAATTGCTTCTCTTGAGTGTAAATGAGATACTTTAACTCAATATATATGTTCGTGATGTAAACTATCCATTTGGAGAAGATCTAGGTAGGTTTGACACAGATTTCAGTAAAACTAGCCATTATTTTTGAACTCTAGTGCAGAGTTGATTTCAGAACCTAGAATTGTGAAAATAGAAGTTTTAGTTTTGAAAGTCTAAGTTCTACTTTCAACTTAGTGACTATATTTTCTTCAAACTTTGAAATCAATTTCGAAAAGTAATTTGTATCATATAAATATGCATGTATGTATGATTTAATATGTTTGGCAGTTCACACTCTTATACTTCTTTTTTACAAGAATTCTAACATTATCTAATGCTCTAAAAGCTTTAAATTCTTGGTGCTTCAAGCCCTCTTGTCTTTGTATGTTTGATCTTTCCTTCATTTGCAATTCTTCAATATCAACCTGTAATCATTTACTTCACAGAATTCCAACAAAGTGTATTTCTTTTAAAAGTAAAGATAATTTTCATAAGTTTTGGAATCATCAAAATAAATGCATTTGAGCTCATGGGGTCAACACTAGCCAAACAACCAATCATCTAATATGAAACACAACAACTCTTTGGCAACGGTGCCAAAAACTTGATGGCATATGAACTGCAAGTATACGGGTCGCTCAAGTAATAAAGTGAGGAATAAAGAATTGTTCCCACAAGAAATAGGATTTAATTACTAAATTGTGGATGAAATGACTATTTGGATAGGATAATTTACTTAGGTCGAAATTAATAAGTTATAGGAAACAAATACGAGCTAACATCCTAATTAATAAAATAGAAGGGTTAACTATTTGGAAGTGAATCTAACAAGCAACTCAAATTAAAACAAGTTAATTAATAATTATCAATTTAAATAGAAATTATTTTAGAGAATTGAGCTTTCGTACTTAATTAAACCTAGATTTTCTCTAATTTAATTAATTGAAGGATAATTGTGGATTAAAGGGAATTAACTCTACTCTCACTAAGATTCTGTCTCGAGACATCAAAGGTGCATTTTAACTAAATCAATTCCTACTTTCGTGGCTCTTGATTTAAATAAAACCCATTAAGCTCCTTACTTAATTCTTACAAACCCCTCTTATAGCCTTAGCCTATCTCTAGGTCTGAGATTACAAGTCTTAAATCTTGGTTTTCTACCCTTAACCTTCATTTCTTAGTTCTTTAATTAAGGATTCAGTTCAATATTTTGGGTGGTCAATCTCAAAACAAAGCAATCTTCCATAAGACATAAGATCAATCACAATTTCTCCATCATTAATGAAAATTAAAGCAAACTCATAGTTTAAACTAAGCACTACATACACATACTTTGAAATCCAAAGGAAATTACTCAATTAACATAATTTTTACAATGGAATTTAACAACTAAAAACGTGAAAACAAAGAAAAAGTAAAAGGAGTAGAAAAACCCTAAAGAGTGTTTGCTTGGAAGATGAATTCACAGGTGGACTTGCCCTTTTTAGTGTGGAGAATTGTTGTCGCCTTCTCTAGAATTTTTGTTCTCTCCCAATTCTTTGTTCCCTTTTCCTCCAAAAACTCCCTTCCTACTCATGCATGATGCCTCTTTCTTCCTTTGTCCCTAAGATGGACCAACTGCTCCCGTCTTTTCGTTTTCTTTTTTTTTTCCACATACCCA
This sequence comes from Cnidoscolus chayamansa, assembly GCA_948266635.1. Classification (NCBI taxonomy): domain Eukaryota; kingdom Viridiplantae; phylum Streptophyta; class Magnoliopsida; order Malpighiales; family Euphorbiaceae; genus Cnidoscolus; species Cnidoscolus chayamansa. The sequence goes on along the minus strand of CAOGCB011059642.1, from coordinate 5,443 downwards.
AGAAAAGAGAATTTTAAATTTTCAGAATTGGATCAGTCAACAAAGTTTCTTTTTATTTAATTCTTTCTTTCTTTCATTCACTAATCAACCCCTTTTCTTCTTTTTATCTCTTTAAGGCCTCTATTACTAGAACTTAACCTACAAAAACAAAGAAATTACTATAAGGTGCATTAATTATAAAACTTAATTAAATGAAGTAAAAACACTAACACATACATAAAATAATTTATCAATTGTGTAAAATAGATACCAAATGGGACATAAATTTGAATATAAAATAATGTTAACAACCATGAGGTAAGCTGGGGTCTTCTGTCAGACACTATAGACATTGACGTACCATGCAATCTAATGATCTCCTGCATGTAAATTTATGTCAGCTTATCTACTGATGTACCCGGTATGAATTCTATCGCCTTTGTCATGCTATCTACCATAACCTAGATCAAGTCACATCTTCTGGAGTTCATAGGTAACCGTATTACACAATCCATGGACATGTGCTCACCCTTCCATTCTGGAATTGCTAGTAGGTTCAGCATCCCTATTAGCTTTTGGTTCTCCAACTTTACCCTCTGGCACACGTCGCATAACAACATAAACTGAGTAATATCTCTCTTCATTAAAGGCAACTAATACACTATATCGAGCATTGTGTGCTTTCCTCATAATAATCCCTTTTAGTGAAATATTGTCTGGCACACATAATTTATTGCCGAAGTAAAGAATGTCTTGGCTGTCAAATATATACTCTGTTGTTTCCCCTTTATGTACCATTCTTGCAATTCTGACCAACTCTAGGTCTTCATGCTGCTTTTGAGCTACCTGCTCAAGAAACATCAGAGTTGTTTTCATTTTGTGCCACTAAGGCACCATTTTCTGCCACCACCAAGTGAAGCCCTTAGTTGATCAACTGATAGAACTCTTTGACCACCGATCAGTGTACTGCAGCTATATGGGACAAGCTACTCCATGACTTTTGACTGAGGGCATTTGTAACTACATTTGCGTTGCCCGAATGATATTGTTCTACAATTGTAATCCCTAAGTAAATCTACCCATCTTCTTTATCTCAAATTTAGCTCTTTTTTACTCAAAAAATACTAAAGGCTCTAATGATCAGTGAAGATCTCACATCTTACCTCATAGATGTAGCACCTCTATATCTTTAGAGCAAAAATGACTGCAATCATCTCCAAATCATGAGTAGAGTAGTTTCTCTTATGTTTTTTCAACTATCTAGATGCATAAGCTATTATTATGTCATTTTGCATCAAGACACGCACAAACCCACTTTGGATGCATCACAATACACAATGAAGTCTTCCCCTATCTTTGGTAAGGCTAACATCGGTGTCGTGGTCAAATTTCTCTTTAACTCATTGAAACTTTCCTCATATACTTCATGCCATATGAACCTTTAGGTCTTTTATGTTAACCCGATCATAAGAGTAGCTATTTTTGAAAAATCTTGTACAAATCTCATATAGTAACTAACCAAAATGAGAAAGCTTATGATCTCTGTCACTATAGTTGGTGTAGGTCAGTTTGCTACTGCCTCAACCTTCTTAGGGTCCACCTCAATGTCGTGTTCTGACACCACATGACCCAATAAAGAAATGCTCCTTAGCCAAAACTCATATTGTTGTCCCAAGGTTGAGTGACCAAGAGGGGGTGAATTGGTCACTTTTTTACTTATCTTAAATATTTAAGTTTTTGCTCTAAACTTATGTCTAAGTTATGACTAAGTACTTTTTAATGAGAGTTCTATCCTTATTTAAGTATGATGATTTAATCAATTAAGATAGCTGAAGGTAAAATTAGTTTAGCTAATTTCTAGCTCCAAAGGATTTACTATTCACGCTACTGTTCACAAAGAACTATTAATATAGAAAGTAAATCTAGCTTAGCTAATTTTTAGTCTATTTAAGAAGCATTATTCACGATACAGTATGTGGCTGTGAAGCCCTCCCCGAAGATGCAAAGCAAAATGCTAGTGCAATGTAAATAGGGATGAATGCACGTGAGTGTGAGTCGCCGCCTTGTTTAATTATTTTAGGGTAAACTAAGAAAAACCCTATGTGACTCCAATTTAATTAATTAACCTAATTTTTAGATTAATTACCCAATAGATTAAGGCATAGTCTACGAACCCGAGGTGGATCCCGAGACCATGTCATGCAAATTGACTGACCATGTTTAAATGTAGATGAAATGCAGGGAAAAGTGTTTTTATGATTTTTGACTTGTTATTTGAGATTTAATCCCAGATATGCCTACCTACCCTTTATTTGAATAAGGGATCAAAGTCAACATAGTTCGAAATTACCTTTTTAAAAGGGCTTTGATTTTTGGGTACTTAGTACCAAAATTGGATTTTTTGGGCACTTGGTGCCTAAATTGGTTTTTTGGACACTTGGTGCCTAAATTGGTTTTTTGGGCACTTGATGCCTAAATTGTGATTTTTGAGCCTTTAGGGCCAAATTGTGATTTTGTGCCTTTAGGGCCTAATTGTGATTTTGGGCCTTTAGGACCTAATTGTGATTTTGGGCCTTTAAGGCCAAATTGGGTTTTTGGGCCTTTAGGACCAGATTGTGAATTTTGGGCCTTTAGGGCCAGATTGGATTTTTTGGCCTTTAGGGCCAGATTGGATTTTTGGGCCTTGAGGGCCAAATTGTGAATTTTGGGCCTTTAGGGCCAAATTGTGAATTTTGGGCCTTTAGGGTCAGATTGAATTTTTTGGTCTTTAAGGCCAAATTGTGAATCTTGGGCCTTTAGGGCCAAATTGGGTTTTTGGGCCTTTAGGGCCAAATTGTGAATCTTGGGCCTTTAGGACCAAATTAGATTTTTGGGCCTTTAGGGCCAAATTGTGAATCTTGGGCCTTTAGGGCCAAATTGTGAATCTTATTGGGCCTTTTAGGCCAGATCTGATTTTATTAGGCCTTTAGGGCCAAATCTGGTTCTTTTAGGCCTTTTAAGCCAGATCTGAAATTTGGATAAAAATGAGTTGTAATTTAGGCAATTTATTGCCAAAAATAATGAAATTTAGGCTTTTGGCCACAATTATTGATTAGTTGGACCCTTTTTAGCCGATTTATTCGAACTAAGGGTGATATGCCAGAGTTATGGATTAACTAGGCATTCTTGGCCCATAAGTTCGGATCTGAGCTTTTAATACCTCGATTATTGATTAATCGGGCATTTTAGCTTTAGATTTGTTTAATTAAATCTTAATGAGATGGATGCAATGATTGGGTTTAAAATTGGAGTAGAAGAGAAGTATGCATATGATACTTTAATAAAAGTGAGCAGAGTTTTAGGGCGTACCTAATTTAGACATATGCCACTTCGGAGCTTCAGTTTGCCAGATCTCCAATAATTCAATATTAGCTATGTGATCACAATTCAACTCAATAATGCAATATTAATGATGCAAAAAAAAAAGCAATAAAGGAATCGCAAGGAGCGAGGGAGGGAGAGTGATCGCTTGTCAACACAAGCAGCTCGTAATAATTGAGAATTACTTAAAGCAAGGAGGGAGAAGAGAAAGCTCGTCAATATAAGCGGTGAGTAAAAATGAAGGCCCAGGGCTATTTTTATAGGAAAAATCGACCGGAGGGCGGTAGGTTACCGCCGTCGAGGGCGGTAAGTTACTGCCGTCGAGAGCGGTAGGTTACCGCCGAGGAGGCTGGTAACCTCGGGCGGTAAGTTACCGCCGTCGAGGGCGGTAACCTCGGGCGGTAAGTTACTGCCGTCGAGGGCGGTAAGTTTCCGCCAGTGAGGGCGGTAGGTTACCGCCGACTCGGGCGGTCGAATAGTTCGATTTTTTTATTCTTCGTTCCAGAGGCTTTTTCGGGAATTTCGTACCTCCAAAAATTATTCCGAGAGTACCCTTGGGTCCCTCACGATGTCCCGGACGTTTTGAGTACCGTATTGGCATACTTCCAAAAACTTTTCCAAAAGGCCTCCAGTCTGGCCAGACTATTTGCAGTCTAGGAAAACAAGCTTTTCGAGCCTCGAAATTCGAGTATTCACAGTGGCAGATTTAGCTAAGTCTTCAGATTTACTAATTTCAGTTCAACAATGTTTAGATTTTAATAACAATCTTTTCAAGTTTCGAAAACACTCAAGTAATTAGTGAAAGTAAATTGAATAATCAATATATTGATAAAATGTGAAGTAAAGTATAGTCAGTTTTCAATGAATTTTAATTAAGAAACATACAGAAACTTGATGAACAATAAATCAAATAAGAGTAGAGTTGAGAGAATTCAAACACAGATTTTATAGTGGTTCGGCTAAAACCATACTACATCCACTCTTCTCAAGCTTCTTCTTCAGAGTTCCACTATCTATCCCTTTTCCAGGTAGAGATGACACCCTTTACAATGCTGCCAAGCTTTACAGGTACTCAGCTGACCTCTTCCTAGCTCCACAAGTGCTGGAGAACCTTTCACAAGTTTTAATACCCCTCAAACTTCTTTTAGCTTTAAGGTGCTAAAGGACCTCTTCCAAGTGATCCATTATCACTTGAATATAATAAATTTCTTTACAGAATGTCGAAATAAAAAATTCTCTCTTTCATAGTTTACAATAAAAAGCTATTAAGAAGAGAGAAGATATGCCAATGAAGCTCTTGAATGAATGCTAAAGATTAATGAAAAATCAGCTCTGTAAGTATGCTCAATAATAGTGTGCATTCATTAGCCAAAACATGGTGTAAATGTAGGTATTTATAGAAGAAAATTTTCTCTTAGGGTTCCTGCACAAGAAGACACCATAACGGCTAGTTTTCTAGCCGTTGGAGTCTACCAGACTGCTACACAGTCTGTGCACTCCGTACTGTGTCAGACTTTCTGTTAAGCCTAGCTTAAAATTAGCTTAGCTAAAAATGCTGACTCCAAAAGTAGCTCAGCTAAAAATATTTTTGATCAAAAGTAGTTTAGCTAATTTTAAGAATAGTAGGCTAATTTTAAAACTGTTTGGCTAATTTCATTTTCAAAGGCTAATTTGATACTTGGTTGGCTAAGAAGACTTTATCTAAAATTAGTTAGCTAATTTTAGCCTCTGAGCTAAAATTAAGAATCTAATTTTAGCTTGTCTCAACTCAATTTTGCCTTACTGAAAATCATTTTAGTATAAGTAAACATTTTTAGTGCACGAGATATCATTGGCATAAGTTCTCAATTCTCTTATATGTTTTCGGCCTATGTCTCATTTCTTCATGCTTCCTCATGGCGAGCTTCCTGTCCATGCTCTTTTCAAGCCTTCATTTGTTTTGATCTCCTTTCTTTCTTTGGCCTGAAATTCTTGAATCAATTGTTAGCACAATTCATTAAGTTTTGTTATCATCAAAATAGGTTTTCTCCTTATGGAGGACACATACTTTGAGAAATTCACATACAATTGGTGTTCTTTCAGTGTCTATAATACCCTCATTAGG
>CAOGCB011059568.1:0-55326 GCA_948266635.1 Cnidoscolus chayamansa | reverse complement strand
ATATTTATCTTTTTCATTGATTTGAATTTGCCAAAATCCTGATTTCATGTCAAATTTAGAGAATATTTGAGAATTATATAATCTGTTTAACAGGTCTGGTTTATGGGGTAAAGGATATCTTATCCATCTTAAAGCAGCATTCAATGGTTTGTAATTAATTATTAACCTATGGGAGAATATATATATATATATATATATATATATATATATATATATATATATGACAATATTATATCATTGAACCTGCTGATAAGATTAATAGGAAATGTATTTGCAAATGTATATATATTATGTATTTTCAATTTATTCTTCAAAAGTTGCACTGAATTTTATGATTCAATTTAATTCTCAATTAAAAAATAAAGATTTCAATTCTCAGTTGGACTACTATTGATACGAACCACGCCAACTATGTGACGAAACCCGAAACCAAATTTGGAAAATACTCCAAGATCTTTCAAGTTTTGATGGAAACCGCGACTTAACACCTATGCGAGATGCGAACCTTGGTATACGGAAGACGCCATAATCAATGGTGGAAAATTGATTGATAAGTCAGTTTTGAACACTACAGGGAATCCCTTGATAAGTTCATAAAAAGTTTCTTCAATAACTCAAGAAGAAAATCTCACAATATTATTGATAAAAATATTCATTGACTACAAAAAGTTGTTAGCGGCTTTTATATATGGCCGAAATACAATAGCTAGGGTTTCTAATCATAAAAGTAGAAAAAGTCTTAAACTACCCTTAATGAATTAAAGACGTATCGCAATACAGTACAAAATTCACGAGCGCGACCGTGCGCAAGGAGAAACAGAAACTATTCGCGATTGTGTCCTGACAATTCGCGGGCGCGCCCATGCGCAAGGAGAAACAAAAACTCTGGAGCAAGATTTGCGACTGTGTCTCATCAATTCGCGGGCGCGACCATGCGCAAGGAGAAACAAAAACATTGAAGCCTTCCTTGCGATCGCGACTTCTCCTTTCACGAGCGCGACTTGCTAATGGAACTTGAATTGGATTAAGAGTCTTTATATCTTTGATGTCCTCATCAACTATGGATCTACACAATAAAATAAGAGTATCTGTAAAAGGTTAATTTAATTTTTGCCCATAATGAAAGTGACTCTTGCCCATTGCCATTCCATGAGAAGAGACTTCAGCCAAAGTGGAGAAAAGGTATGGATTTTGAAAGGAAGAAAGACACTTTTTGGTAGTAAAGAGTAATAAAAATATATATCAAGTTATGTTTAGAGAAGAATTGGAGACTAAGAAATGTATGTACTATGAGTAGTTTATTATGGATCAATTAGGTACTCATTGGGATAATTGATAGATGTTTGAACTTATAATTATATGAATTATTTGCAGATAGTAGAAGAAAGTATGTGCATAAATGTATGCCTGCCTTGAGAGGATGAACCACGTAAATGCTTTTTGGTTTCTTCTTCCACATTTATAGTAGTATTATTTGAGTGTGTGCATGATATGAGGAGCGTTTTGGTGTGTTTTTCCCCCTTAATATGGATAGCTGCTTTTGCCAGTGAGCCATGCCCACATATTATTGTAGTTATATATCTAATTGTCTAGTTTTTGATCTTCTGTTCTCCTTTGTATTTCTTCTTGCTCTTTCTGATACATTTTGCATGATTCTCGTATACTTGGATTGTATTAGCTTTAATATCTTCAGCCAGCTCAGACTCAATGTGCAAGTCTTGTTTCATACAAGGTCACACTAAAGATCTTTTGACTAGCAAAAAGTCACGTGTCTATCTCTCATTTTCTTCTAAAAAACTAAGGGAAGTAGAAGATAAGAAAGTACTAATTGCTGAAGTTGATAGCTTCTACTTTTTTTTGGCTGGTTCTGCAATACATGGATGATTAGGAAATGCTTTAACTGCTGGTTGATCATCCATCTAAGCATTCATCTTGCATAATGGCTAGTTCAGGATATTCAGGGCAGCATTTTGAATAGTAAAACTGAAAATAGTAAATTCATGATGCATTTGTGAGATTGACTTATCACTATGTCACTTAAGTGAAATTACATTGAGAGAGATTCAGACTTCGAAGGCAATACAGACAAATCGATCATGGCTAGCGTCAACAAATAAACATGTGATTTGCTTGTTGAATATAGAACTTACCATTATGATTGATGAAAATGACACCAGGCTTCAAATGGTTGGGCTTTGGCTGGTTGAATTAATTTAAAGCTTTTTGCTTGCAAAATTTGGATAATGAACTTATTGCGAGTTTTTTAAGGTTGACAGCTTTCCTAATAAGTTAAGATCATTGTTGGTATTTGGTGTTTGAGCTCTTTCATGCGTTCGATGGTATCTTGAACCTTTAAGTGTATTTGTTGCAACATGAATTTCTCTATCTCGCTGCATTAATTTGGCAAGATGAATAGGAAATCATGGTTGCTGTTATAATACTATGACATGCAATATTGAGAAATTGGTAAAAGTTAAAACTTCGTTTAGATTTGCCATAAAGAGTTTTTGCAGGAGTTGACCCTATTCAGAGTCCCATTTAAGTTGTCTCATTGTCTGAATATATTGCACGAGTAGCAATTTAGAGGAATTCTATTGGCAATGGTATCTTCACTAAAGCCCTTAATTTACAGCTTAAATGTTTTTCCATCCTTTCATTTGTATTTTTTTGGTTTTTCACGTATTTACAATTTTCCCTTGTTACTTAAATTTGTATTACTCTGCTCTCCCTTTCCTACATAATTTGATTCCACATTTATTATTTGTTTCAACTAGGCCTGTTAAAGTGCTGAAGTCCAACAAGGAGTACACTGAAGACGATGTCACGGACCTGGTGGTTAAAGGGTCTTCCTCAGTAGGCCAATTTGATAACTCGCCATTTGCCTTACCAGGGCTTCGAAGTGATATCGAAGGCATTGAGCGGCACTTCCTTGGTGGGATGAACCGTTTTTTTGATGCAGCTGAACAGATTAGGAGTAGCTTTTTCGATATGTTTGGGGAATTCTACAAGGAGAATGCATCATCCCCTCCATCTATTAGGGGAAGGATACCTATTGAGGACTATCCCCAGAAAAGGGAGGCCTCTCCTAGGCGAAGGGAGCCTGATGCTGTTGATGTTGATCTTTCTGGCTTGGCAAGAGACGTCTGAATGAGTTTGGCCTGGTAGGATTGTTGGGTTGTCTTGAGCATATTATACTCACTATTAAAAGTCTTCTATAATGAGCATACAAATCTAGATGTAAATATTTAATTTAATGGTTATTAAATTCATATTCATTTGAGGTTGAATTATTCATATGTTTCAAATTATGGTTGTTTAGAGATGTGGAATGGGTTTGAATCCGAGGAAAATTTTAAATGTCAACCAAATAGAAGTCTTTTTTTTTTCATTTGAATTTTTTTATAAGGAAACTTCCCAATCCTATTTCATGTAAACTAATATGGATTTGGTGGCTGTAGTTATCAAATTTGACCCAAAACATGAGGGTTTGAATTGGCCTATGATGTCATTAAATCAGCTTTGTAAAAATGAAGAGATCTAGTGAGTTGTTCAATCTGCTTCAAAGGAGGTATGAGCTATGACCACCATCCCCTTATGTCCAATTCACAAGTACCGGCTATAGGCGGCTCATGCAAATTTCAAACGTGACATAATCAAACAAAATACTTCAAGATCAGCCGTCCATCTCCTCGTGGACCCACCTCTTAAAATTCGTACCGTGTGTGTCTATATATATAAACGCGCTTTGAAACTTTCCGTTCCAACAGAAAACCGGTCTTCTCTTATCCCATCAATTTTCCCTCTTTTTTCTTCTTCCTCTCTCCCTCTCTCTCTCTCTCTCTACTTTCATGGTTTTTCCTTCTTCTTTACTCTCTTTTCGCAATAGCTGTTGATTGGACTCGAGAATCTGTCAAATTTATATATTGTTTATATCATAGAAAGTTGAGGTTTCTTATTGATTATAGCATAAAATATATAATATTTTAAGGCTAAGAGTTCAGACCCATTGTTGGTTTGATGTGGTTTCTGGAGTGGTGTTGTGTTTGATGTTTGGAAGACTCGGTTTTATTTCTAAAAAAATTTATATGGTAATAGTTATTTTGTAATTATTTGTTATTGCTTAATCTATAAATAGTGGGTTTTGGGTTTTCATTTTTTCGATAGTTGAAGCAGTATTACTGGGTTGAGCGAGCTTGTGAGGATGATTGAAGGCTTCATTTTGATGAGTGAACTTCAAAATCAGACACTTTTTAGAGAGAAAAGAAATGGGGTTTCACCATATCTTTGATACAGAAAGAATAAGAGAAGAAAATATGAGAGATTAGTAATTTCAGATGGGAAATACTTGTGTTGCATCAAGGGGTTCGCATTCAGTTTGCTGGGTGCCGCCAACGGATTGCTTGATTACCCATGCAAAGAAAGACACCATTAATGATGTTTCTGTAAATCAAGAGCAATCACAAGCTCAACAGAAGCCCCCGGAGCAAATGACGATATCAAAGGAAGGGATCATAGAGATTAAACAAGCACCATTGCCCCCAAAGCCAAAGGAAGAGACACTTCCGTCAGGGGAAAATGGACTAGCACAGCCAATAATACACTTAGAAGAGGAAAAACCAGCAGTCCATCCAAGACCCAAAAAGTCCCATAAGAGATTACACTGTGCAGGGCTTAGAGCAGAGTCGGTGTTGAGAACCAAAACAGGTCATCTGAAGGAGTATTACAACTTGGGAAGGAAGTTGGGACATGGGAAATTCGGTACAACTTTTCTTTGTGTTGAGAAAGGGACAGGGAAACAGTATGCTTGCAAATCCATTGCAAAAAGCAAATTATCCACAGAAGATGATGTTGAGGATGTGAGGAGAGAAATTCAGATAATGCATCACTTGTCAGGGCACCCTAATATTATATCAATCAAAGGGGCGTATGAGGATGCTGTAGCAGTTCATGTTGTGATGGAATTGTGTGCTGGTGGTGAGCTCTTTGACAGGATTACTGAGCGAGGACATTATACAGAAAAAATGGCAGCTCAGCTCACTAGGACTATAGTTGGTATTATAGAAGCTTGCCATTCTTTAGGGGTCATGCATAGGGATCTCAAGCCTGAGAATTTTCTCTTTGTCAATGAGCAGGAGGAGTCACCTCTCAAGGCTATAGATTTTGGATTATCAGTGTTCTTCAAGCCTGGTATGTTTGAGTAGCTTTTCTGAATATCTTGCATTCCTTACAACTAGTAGTTTCTACTTTTCATTTATTTCTCCAATTACCACCTTTCTATCAAGCGTATTACATTCATTTCCATAATTTTCTCCTAAGAATCGTTAGGCACCCTACAAATAACTTGAGTCCTATGCTTTTTATGCATTCTATAGCAGTTGCTGATTCACTAATAAATAAAAAGGAAGAGGATAAGACAATGAAGATGATGAGATGAAAAATATCAAAAATACAAGTATTAGATGGTCATATATCAGTTTGATTGTTCTTAAGAATTGGTGAGTGAAACGTGAAATTTTATTGATTATGATCATAGACCATAATCTTGGTCGGGTTTGTTTGTTATGGTCATGACCTTAAAAGTAGAAGAGAGGCAGAAGAGAGGCATTTTTTAGCCTTCTACAATCCAAATATAACCTGTTAAATTGCTGCAGAAAGTGAGTAGATAACAAAAAAAAAAAGTTGCTGTTTATTTAACTTTGGTTTGCATAATTAATTATTCCTAATTTCAGGGGAGGTGTTCACTGATGTGGTTGGAAGCCCATACTATGTTGCACCTGAAGTTCTTAAGAAGCAATATGGTCCAGAGGCAGATGTTTGGAGTGCTGGAGTTATTGTTTACATTCTCTTAAGTGGGGTACCTCCATTCTGGGATGGTAAGAGTTTCTAGTTGTCTATTGGTCTTACTTATATTTCCTAGTTTGATATCTTAAGCAAATTCTAGGAGTCTAAATGTTCTATTCTTGTGCTTTCTTTCTACCCTTGTGATACAGAAACTGAGCAGGGCATATTTGAAGAGCTTCTGCACGGTGAATTGGATTTCACATCAGATCCATGGCCTAATATCTCTGAAAGTGCAAAGGATTTGGTGAGGAGAATGCTTGTCAGGGACCCTAGAAAGCGAATTACAGCACATGAAGTTCTTTGTAAGTTACTAATATATATAATGTTTGTTTCCTTGTGATTCTTATTCTACATAATTGCTCATTCCTTTTCATAAATCTTTCAATGAGGCTTGTGGGATTATTTTACTTTGGAAGAATTACGGTAGGTCAGATCTCTTGACAATTGGTGGCAAGAGGAATATATCAATGTTCTTTGTTGAATTTGACTATGTTTGCTGATGCAAGTGAAACAAGTGGGAAAAAAAGAATGTCGGGGAAGGATATTTCAATGCTACTGAGTATGCCATGGGAGTTTTAGTTGGCAGCACTATGAACTGAAAATTCTGTCATGGAACTTTCAAGTTCTTTTGCAGCTATGTGATGAGTTGATAATATAGGTTTTAGTATCCATTGACATTCGCTTCGGTTTGCTGCAGGTCACCCTTGGGTTCGGGATGGTTGGGTGGCTCCAGATAAGCCTCTTGATTCTGCAGTTTTTAGTAGATTGAAGCAGTTTTCTGCAATGAACAAGCTTAAGAAAATGGCTCTTAGGGTAAGATTTTTAACAGCTATACTATGGATAAATCTGGTTCCTAATTCAATTGGTCTATCATGTTTGAAACTTCACTTATAAATGAAGAATTCAAGTGCTTGTTCTGATTTCACATCCATTGCCTGCAGATTATTGCTGAAAACCTCTCCGAAGAAGAAATTGCTGGGTTAACAGAAACGTTTAAGACAATAGACACAGATGGTAGTGGTCAAATTACTTTTGAAGAACTCAAAGTGGGACTCAGAAGATTTGGTGCTAATCTCAGTGAATCTGAAATCTATGATCTAATGCAGGCGGTAAGAAGCAATCAGATCATCCTGGAAAATAATTCTTGCACGTTCATGCCTTAGCTTGAACATTTCTTGATCAATGCTCAAATTTTTTATTTGATATGTGGGGATTTTCACCAAATCCATAAGTTGTAAAACTTGAATTTTCTCGTCCAAGGATGTTGTATCTCAAAAATCCACAAAACTAAATGCTCTAGCTTTGATGAATATGCTTTGATATGAATTGCAGGCTGACATTGATAATAGTGGGACAATAGACTATGGGGAGTTCATAGCTGCCACAGTGCATCTAAACAAAGTTGAAAGGGAAGATCATCTATTTGCAGCATTCTCATACTTTGACAAAGATGGCAGTGGCTTTATCACTCAAAATGAGCTTCAACAAGCTTGTTTCGAATTCGGCTTGGAGGATGTTCACTTGGAAGAAATGATGAGAGAAGTTGATCAGGATAGCGTAAGTAGCATGGTCTTTACAATGATCTCCTTACAGGTTTTAATATTTAACTTCAGAGAAGTTTGAAGGTTCAATTGATTTCTGGGTTCTGTCATATCTTGCAGGATGGTCGGATAGACTACAATGAGTTTGTGGACATGATGCAAAGAGGGAATACTGAAATGGGTAAAAATGGTCTCCAGGATAGAAGTTTTGGGTTTGGTTTTAGGGAGGCACTGCAAGTTTGTTGATTCTCCTTTGGATTTTATCAAAAAGAAGAATTATATCGAAAATTCTCCACAAGAAAACAAATTAAAAAACAAAAGATTGGTTGGTGTTGAGTGTTGAGCAAACACAAAGTCCTGAGGAGGCTCAGTTGGGGGTCCTATAGCTTTAAGAGTCAAGACAGGAGGAAGGATAGATGGGCTTAGATTCTGAGGCCACTCAAAATTTCATTGAGATCATCCTATTCCTATTCCTATCTATGGCGACAGTTTTGAGATGAGATAAGCACATAAATGGGGCAATGCTTCAGAATCTGATAGAGATAGCTCAACTTATGTTTGTTTCTTTCTCCTTCTTTTTCCCCTTCTTCTTGTATTAATTTATTATGGTTATTCTTTTTGGCATATACACACAACAACCTCCCTGCATTATACAAGTTTAAAATCGTTACCCTCTTCGTTCTAAATTCGATTAAAAATAATTAAAATTATCCAGATTTGATTATTATTATTATTATTCATAATATATTTAAATTTATATAAAATATATTTTAATTCAGTGAGATTGAGCACTCGGAGCAGTTGCTGTCCTAGGCACAGCCTGTAAGAATTACCGAACATTAAATCCTGAAGGGAAAGCGTTTCATGGTACGAGAAAGGCAGCTGTATTGGCGAGTTTAATGGGTGTAAGAAATTAAGAATGATGAAACTATCCTGACCTGACCTGAAGAGGAAAGCTACAACGCAGGGTTCAATGCAACGCACCATTCACTAAATCCTGAATCCTACAAATCCAAGGTCCCACAACGTGGAAAATGATTGAAATTCTATATCCAACGGCTCACATTGTCCCTTCCATCAGGATGCTGCCATATCTTCAACGCACGTCCTGACAGCTCAGGCCCGGTTGTTCATACCAATCACGTTACTTGGTTTGGCCACGTCAGTGAAAGGCCAAGACAGAAACACACCCACCTGTGACCTGTAAGAGATGATCCCTTTGTCACCCCACGTCCTGTTTTTTCGTGTTATGCTTAAATCATTGGCTGCTATGTATTTACCACAATGCCCTTTCTTGCAAATATGTGCTTCTTCCTTCTTGTTATTTACATGTTTTTTTTTATCCATTCAATTCAGGTAGAATTCGGTACATGCGAGATCACTGAAAATTTATTAGATTTTATTGAATTTTTTTTTTTATAATTATATATACTTTAAATATATGAAAAGTGAAAAACATATCTAAGATTATAAAATCAAGAATTTTAATTTCAATAAGAAATATAAAAAAAAGTAATTAGTACGACGAGTTATTACAATGAATAAAATAATAATAACAATGAAAGGCTGTTAATGGCATTTCAGACATTGTAAAGAATCTCATCAATCTATGATCCGTTTCATTGAAATGGCCATCCTACTTTATCCTAACTTCACTGCCATCTTTCTCTGTATCTTCTCGAACTAGAGAGTGTGTCAGTAACTTAGCTCAGATACACCAATCTTTACACCTTTACACTCTGATTTTGTCACTTCTTTATTACGTTTTTATATGCATTGATTTCTGTGTTTATCCCATTTGCTCTCTCGTCTTTTTCAACAGTTAAAACTTCACTCCCTCTGTTTCTCTCCAAGGTATGCTTTTCTTTTCTCATCCTAATCCCTGCATTATATTTATCTCTCTTTTTGATGTGTTGGGTTCACGGATCTTCAATTCTTTCGGTAAGTTTTATGTATATTCGTCTGAAATAAGTTGGTGGGTATATGCTGGATTCTGTTGGATCTTTCCTTTTTTTGAAATTCTGGGTTATAGATTGTCTTGTTGTTTGGTTGCCAAGACTTTGAGGACAAAGAAACGATTTTGAATGCTTTTAACTCATTAGAATTCTGGTTTCAATACCCTTTTTCTTGCTCTATTTCTGTACTAATTTCCCTTGTCTTGCCCTGATTTCTTTTTCAGTTCATCATTTGATTCTGGTTGGTTGCTGAGAAAGTGTGGAAAAATTTTGTATAAATTTTGAAATTTGAAACTGAGGTAATGTTTTTCACTTCGAAAGTTTAACTTACGGTGCGGGATATGTTCCTAGTAGTTGTTTACCTCTCAAATCGACCTCTCGGAACTCTTGTTTTTATGCTCTAATCCTCGATTCTTGATTTCAATAATCTTGACTGAAAATTTGAAAAGTTTGATGAATGATCAATTAATTGGGATCTGTAGTCTTTACCTTGAATTTTAAATCTGGGTTTTTCTTCAAAATTTTCAATATTATTTGATGATCTTGCAATTTCAGTTCTAGAATTCATTTGATTTCTTCTCATTTTGGTTGTTGGTAGTGAATTCCTGGAATGGGTATCTGATATCTAAACTCTAACTTGGCTATGTTCATTGTGGTTCAATTTTGGATGATCATGCTCCGACTTATTTTATGCGCAGCAGCTGAGACATTAGCTCTCTATGCTCCATTTTGATGATAATGTTATTGAAAATTTGCAGCTTCTTGTTGTGGGATTTGGTGGAGGAATGGAGTCTGAGAATGCTTCTAAATTGAATGATGATGGTGTCGTTGATGAAACTCATCCTGAGGATTTGGCTGTGTCACCAACAAAAGAAGAGAACGTTGCTGCTAATTATCAAGGGCCAACGAACGCAGCCAACGAAGTTTCTGAGAAAGCTGATGATCATCATTCTTCTGGTGTGGAAACTAATGCCAAAGCAAAAGTTTCTGAGAGTAAAATCTCAAATTCCTCTAAGGTACAATCTGCTATAGATGCAATGATGTTGAGCCATTTTGTTGGAACTGGTAGTGGTGATGTCTTAGACATGAACATAGTTTCTTATCCTTCTTCTTGTATTGTCTGTAAATGTCTGTAGGAATCAGCTAATCCTGGTTCAAAGAACAACAAATTGTCCAAGGATAAAGCTAATTTGAAAGGCACTGGTTCACTTTCTCGTAATCAGAGACAATCACTTTCTCAAAGTCTTTCATTTCCAGCACGAGGAGTGCATCCTGATAATATGAGGAAAAGCGCTGATGGACATCCATCAAAAACTATGATCAGACAGGTCCAAGAAGATGGTAGAAAAGCAAATGGATCGATCACTTCATTTTCTCGTTTAACTCAACCCAGTAGGAGAGCATCCACTGGAGTGAACTCAAAGGAATCGAATGTTAATGGCGGTAAAGCTACTCCCAGGAGGACTTCTTTATCAACTGTGCCAAGCAAACAACAGGCTTCAGTAAGATTACATGGTTCATGCACTTCAATATGTTCTTGATAGCTTTCGCTTTGTTTTGCAAAGCCCTGACTTCATTTGCTCTTTTGTTGATTGCCATCAGCATGTGAAATCAAGTTCTTTGAGTGAATCCACCGATGTCCCTCCCTCTGAAGCATCTGAGTAAGTCATAACGCCATCAACTTTTCATGAAGTTGATCTAAAATCTTTTCATCTCCTCTTTCTCTTTTGTAATTGCAGATTGGCTGATCAAAGTTCACAAAATGTGACAACCACAATGCTGGGGAAAGAAGATGATGATGTCCATTCAACTACATCGTATTACTCTGTCTTATTGTGCTTCACTTTATATCGATACACATTTTGTAGTAATAACATTCTGTATTATTATCAGAAGTGTCACTCCCAGTGCAAGAAGAGCTAGTGGTTCTGGGTTTTCCTTCAGGTTGGGCGAACGTGCCGAAAAGCGGAAGGAGGTTGTACATGGAATTCAAGTACTCCTTTTCATCTTGTTAATGTTTGATTCATATCTAAAGTATAATTTTCTTCATTGCCTTTGTTCACCAGTTTTTTTCAAAGCTAGAAGAGAAGATCAGTGCTAAGGAAATAGAAAAAAGTAACTTGCAGGCGAAATCAAAGGTATTGTTTTCATTTTCATCTGAAATATCTTTGCCTTGAATCTTTCCATTTTAGTTTGAACAATTGGATTTGTATTTCATTTCAGCTTTGTGGTATCATGCAGGAGAACCAGGAAGCTGAGATCAAACAACTAAGGAAGACCTTGACATTTAAGGCCACACCCATGCCATGTTTCTATAAAGAGCCTCCACCAAAAGTTGAACTGAAAAAGGTAATGCATGCATGAAATTTTCTGATACTAGTAAATATCATGTAAGAATTCTGCATTGAAGTTTGTCGTGAGCAATTGTTGTCTCCTTTGCATGATAATGCTTTGATATTAGCTAAAGAGGGTTTTCAGACAAGCGTTCGTTTGTTGCCCATATACTGATTCTGGATTCAGAGAAAGTTGTTCCCTATATTAGAACTGTTTCAGGTTCCTGCATAACCTGTTGTAGAAGTTTTCAATATTGATCAGCAAAGACTTGATCATATCGAACTGATTAGCCAACCTCTGTAGTCTGCATGAATTTCTCAAGATTAAAGATATCTTCTGTTTCATCATGTATATATATTCCAGGTTTCTCATACAACATATAAGAACTAGAAGAGGTTGCCTTAAGATCTTGCTTTTTGTGCTGCTTAGATCCTCTGGAAGTTCTCAGTTCTGGTTACTTGTTAGATTGATATTGAAGTAAAGCTGCTGTCTGCTAATTCTTGCAGATACCAACCACTCGTCCAGTATCACCAAAGCTTGGAAGGCACAAAAACTTAACCACTTCAGCCAACGGCTCAGTAGAAGGTGGTGGATCTTCCCTGAACGCACAACCCTCCAATAGTCCACGTACTTGGAAGCCAGAATCAGGCAATTCAGCCAAGGGAGCTCAAAGAACTATAGCCTCAAAAACAACAACCAGCAAGTCTCAGCCTAAGCTTCAGCTGCAGCAAAGCACATCCACTGGAAAAGAAGGAAAGGCAATCAAGACCAAAGCAAAGTCAGCAGAATCAGACAGCCAAAACACAGCAGGTTGTGTTGTAAAAGCTGAAGAACATATGAATCCTGAAAATACAATGCCTGAAAAGAAATCTGAACAGGATGATGGATTGATGCTGAATCAGCCCAACCATGAGATCATTCCCCCTGAAGTCACAGTTGGAGGGTGACAACAGGATTCATATGATATCTATGCATTGTTATGTTTGAAGTCCATATTTGTTGTGAATGCTGGTTCTCTGGTTATAGTTTGGGCTATGACTTTTCTTTTTGGTACATTGTGGAAGTAATATAAATCAATAGGTTACATATAAATCGTGTATTCTTTGTTAAATATAAATCATGATTTTTTTTTTAATTTATATATTTTTGGAGAAGGAGTTCTATGATGTATTTGACAGAACTTGATAGTTACATGGAATGGTATTGAGCTTTATGTACGTGTAGCTTGAATTGACACAGTGATCACTTGGCCTAAGGGCCAGAGCATTTCTTTTCTCCCTTCAATCTAAAACAACATTTTATAAAGGTTACTATGACGGATGAGAGTGTCGATCTATATAATTTAAATTTTTTTATTGCCGTTCAGTTGTCAAGTAGAAGTACTTATTACAGGTTTAGTTGGATAACTAGACAGACTCGGTCCAATTCTAAAAGAATAGTCCGACTCAGAATCGGCAAAAACCGATCGACTCGAACAACTTAAAATTTACTTAGTCGACAAAAATGACACTTTGCAACTTTTCAGATTGAGATAATAATTTTGAAAAAAATTGATTATTTAATATATTTTTATGAATATAAATATTAATCAATTATAAAAAATAAATAATAATTTTATATTTTTTATTAATAAAAATAATATGGTTCAATCGTGATCGATTAAGATTTTAATAAAAAATTTTGAATGAATTTTCAAAAAATAGTTCCATGGCAAATGACAAGTAACTACAAATTAAAATTAAAGAGATCCTACATCTTAGGCCACCAGCATCTTCTGGGGTAGAGGAGGACTTAGCAGTCCACCGAATTGGTGCAGCGGATGGAGGAAAAGAAAGATGAGAAGTAGCCAGCCTGACTTTAGACACAGACGATGAAAAAGTCGAGCGCGATGGAGTAATAAAGTGGGGAGTTTTCTCCTCCTGAGAAGCTGCCACACGTCAGCTTTTTTTTAATTAAATAAAAATAACCTTTTTTAATTATAAAATATTAATAATTTTTTTATAAAATTAAGAAAATTTGTTTTATTTTTTTAAGTAAGAAAAATTAATTTTATTTTTTTTAAGTAAGAAAAAGTAATTTTTTTTGTAAAATTTAAAAAAAAATTAATTTTATTTTTTTAAGTAACAAAATAATTTTTTTTAAATTAAGAAAAATTAATTTTATTTCTTTTAAGAAAGAAAAATATTTTTTATACAATTAGAAAAAATAATTGAGTTGTATTTTTTTAATTTGAATAAATTTATTAAATTAAAATTATTTTTAAAATATAAATATTTGATAATAAAATAATTAGGTGCGTCCATGCAAAATAGTGTTAGCAGGGAAGAGGAGTGGCCGAGTAGTTTGGTGAGTCCATGATAACTGATGTGACGAATATAGATATCTAGTAGTTTAATAGGACATCTAATGCAAGTGGCTTAAAATAGCATTTTCACTACTAAAAAAGCATCATAGTAAATAATCAATTATTACTTTTGCTATTTTAATATATATTTTTATAAAAAAATTATATTTTAAAAACTCACTCAATTTTAATTTATATTTTAAATAAATTTTATCTAAATTTTTATTAAAATTTAATATTTTTCATCAAAATTAATCTAATTTATTATTTACTTTCAAACTAACTGTTTAAAATTCTATTAAATATTGATACGATAATTCACCTAGATTTTAAAAGAAAAAATAAAGAGAGAAAAAGTAGCAATGACCTCAAATGATGATTTCAGTTGATTTCGAGACTAAATCCAATGAAAACACCAGTGTTGGACTTCTTTCAATATCAATTTTCAAATGCAATTAACACTAAAAATTATAGCAATTTTGACAAGATTGAGGAAAAAAAAACATAGATTTTCTTTAACTTTATTGTTTAGAGTTTCCGTGGATTACCATGTATCATAAAATACAATTTTACACAGAATCCGTTTATAATAAGTTTTTTTAATTATAAATTAAAATTTGTTAGATTTTAAAATTAAAATTAAGTGGTAAGTTTAAAAGTAATAATAAGTTAGGTGACTTCAAATAAAAATTAATAAATTTTAATAGAAATCTATTTGCACAATTATTTGAAATATAAATTTAAATTAAATAAATTTTAAAAAAATTATTATGAGCTTCTCACAAAGTAAAAATTGAATAACCTCAAATATAAATTACTCAAATAAATTAAATTTTTATTTAATTCGATTAATTTTTTAAATTAATTATACTTAAATTTAATTTCTAAACTTATTTAATAAATAAGTTAAATTTAAATAGATAAATATTTAAATTTTAAAAATTTAAAAATTAATTTATTTTTAAATTTATGAATTAACTCATAAATATATTTATTTAATTAAAAATATTTAATATTAATATTATTATTTTTAAATTAAAATTAAAATAATAATTTTTTTAGTAAAATTTTATTATTTTAAATTAAAATTATTCTAAATATAAATAAAATTTTTTTAATATTCAATTTGAATTGTAAATGAATAAACTCAACCTGAGCTAAAAAAAAATTAACACATAAAATATTACAACTGAAGAAGAAAAAAAATAATTAAAATAATAAATAGTTTCTAAATAGGATTCACATACAGACAGACAGACAGACCAAAAACAACATTAAAAAAAGACAAAAAAAAAACAGTTGTAAATTGAATAAAAATTGATATGTAATTACAACAAATAAAATAAAATAAATAACAACAATTTCTATCTCTTTCCCTCTCTTGATTATGTGGGATTATTTCCAAATCATACATCATCTCCTGCAAATTCAATCTATAATTCATTAATTATAATTATTTATTATAAAAAATATATATAATCAATAAAATAATTAGAATATAAAGGCTGACCATCCATATTTACTGATATTTTATGGAGGTTCATTGACATCTACTGAAATGACCAAAAGCTCCAATCATTCTGCAAGCTACTTCCATTAGCTTCCCTGCATTTTGTCAACAATATTAAATTTTTATGAAACAACCCATTTCAGCTTATTAAATAAATGCTTCTCAAACCCATCTCCTCTTATAAATATCACATACCCATTAATTAATTTAATATATTTTATTAAATAAAATTGATTTGGCCGTATAAATCAATCTGCACCGACACGAAATTACAGGCTAATTTATAATCATAAATTATTATTATAATAAAGAAAAAAGAGCATGGAACGTACCTCTCCTGGGTTTGGTGACGACTTTAACGGCGGCCGTCGGTTTTTTTACGGCCTCTTTCTCCTCCTCCGGAAACAAAACCCCATCAATTCCCTGCACTGAAATCCTGCCGTCGGTGTAAATGTCTGGATCGAATAAATACGCTGACGTATCACTGGATCCGAACTTCACTGACCCATCAGCCTCCTCAGCCACTACCTTGTGAGGTAAACGCAGCGTATCGTACTTTATTTTCCCAAATCTCCTTACTGCATTGTACATGCTCTCTTCTGTCTGGTACTCCGGTATGATGTGGTAGTAAATTATCTGCTCCGGTGCACCCGGTTCGCTTAGCTGGTCCGTCGTTAGCTTGGCCATGGCTTCATCGTTCGGTGCCAAGACGGTGAGCACGTACCCTTCTGAAACCAGCCGCCCCATTTCAGTGGCGAGTGAGGTTAAGTTTACTAAGATATCCGCCATTTCATTGTACCCTCCGTAATGGAGTAGTGTCTGGATGAAGTCCTTGACTTGGCTTTCACCGTCAAAGTGATGATGAGGTCCACCGGGACCTGGAGCCGGCGCAGGAGCCAGGGAAGGACCTGGAGCCATGGCATCGTAAATGGGTAGCACTGGTGGTGCCCCAACCGGAACAGGAGCTGCTTGTTTCTTTAACCGGTGAGTTCTGGGATCCACCTCCGGTGCGCCCTCTGGTAGAACTGCGGAAATAGATCTGAGATTCCTCCTCCGATTGAAGTCTTCTTGTACAGATTGGGGGATCAAGAGGCGCTCGATTCCGTGGATAACACCATCTGAGCGGATAACGTCGTCGGGGCGGATTATCTCGGCGGAATCAACGAGTTTCTTACCAGAAGTCTTGCTGATTAAGTGAAGATGATCATTGCACAAAGTGGTATGCCTAAAAGGCATGGATGTTTCATCGGGCCAGTCATTGGATCCAAGGCGTTTAGGAATAACATGGAACATCAAGAGGGTCTGGAGAGACTTGAGATTACCAGGTTCGAGCAAGAAACGCTTAAACTCAGGGTCAAGTAGGCGCTCCAAGGCTTCATTTCTGGGCGCAAAAATGGTGATATTGTGGCTGCCGACAGCTTCTTCAAGGGTCTGAAGGAGAAGAGCCTTTTCTACGAGTTCAGCCAACTCAGTATAATGCGAGTCGAGAAGCGCGACAAGCACAGAGTTAGAGTTGATACCCGTATTACTACTGTTGCTGTTGGCATTATAAGAAGAAGAAGAAGAAGAAGAGAGCTTAGAAGATGGGTGATGAGGCAATGCAGAAAAGGAAGAGAGGAGGAGGAAAAGGCAGAGAGTAAAGAAGACGATGGAGACACCATAGATGGGAGGATCCATGGTGCTCAAACAAAGAAAAATCGGAAGCAGCAGAAGAAAGAAAGATCAAAGATGATAACTTTAGGTATTGGATACTAAGATGTGGAGAGAGAGAGCGTTAATGCGGAGAGGGGAGAGGGTGAGATATTGCGGGTCTGGATTTGGGTTCGGTTTCGGGTTTGGGTTTCGCTAAGTGGGACACGAAGAATACGACAGACTAAAATACGAGTCAGTCTGGAAAGCACATGAAAAATAAATAAGTTACGTCATTTGTAAATTTTAAAATACCATAAATAGCATTATAATGTAAATTATAATTTAATTTTTTTAAATTGTATATTATTAATATTTCAGATATTTTTAAAGAGAAAAATAAGAAATGAGAAAAGCATGAAAGGGGAAGGTGTGGGGTCTACAGTCCAACTAAAAGAAGAGGGAGAGGGAGAATCACATGCGTTTAAGGGAGCGTGGGTTAGGAGTGGCTGCACGTAAGTTAGTCTGCGTGTCGGTGTCTCTACTGACAGTTAATAAATAATAATTAAATACCAACTGTCCTATGTTTACACGCTAAGTCTTTTTTTTTTTATTAATAAAAAAAATTCAGTGTAATGACTTTCCTTCTACGCGCGCATTTTCATTGCGTGAGAGCGTCGGATTTACCCAAAATTGAATAAATAATAACCCAGAACGGCGACGTCTCATCCACCAGCAAATCAGTGGTCACTTTCACGCGTTATATATTATATTTAAATTTATGAATTTATTTAATTTAATAATAATATATATATATATAATAGTATCATAAGTATGTTGAAAACAGACACGTGCAAGCTTCAATAAATTTCATATTATTTCCATGCAACTAAGCTTGCTTTTCTCACTTATTCTCTATTTTTATTCTTAAAAATAAAAATATTAAATTATCTTTGACAACACTAATTCAGATTAATTTAACAACTTTTAAATAATTTACAAATATTAATTTTTTTTATTATGAAAATTAATAAAAAAATCATTAAATTATAGCAAATAAAAACATAAAAAAATTAAGTTACTCGTAAATTATTTAATTCATTTTTTAAATGAGTCACTCTTTTAGTAATGGAATCAAATTTAAATTTGTAAATATTTTAACGAACTAACTCGTTAACATAGATATTTAATTAAAAATATTTAATATTAAAAATATTATTTTTAAATTAAAATTATTAAAATTACAATATAGATATTTTATTTAAATAATTTTATAATTTTTTTATTTTTAAATTAAAATTTTTATAATTTTAAAAGATAAAAATTTTTAAAGCTAATTAATATTTAACTTAATAAAAATTCAATAAAATCTTAACTCGTTTATTAAATAAATTTAAATTTGTTAATATCCGGCTCAACCTCAAAATAAATCAAGTTCGAGTTCAAAAATATGTTAACGAGCTAAATTTAAATTTTTTAAAACTCAATTCGGCCAGTAGCAAAGAATTTAGATTTTTGTTACAAGCTTATTGAAAGGCCAATAATAAGAAGCCTTCTAATAGAGCTAGAAAGGTAATGCAAGGCCACTCTACTATTTATATATAAATTAATTTTTTAGAGAATAATTTATTTTATAATATTTAAGTATAATGTTATAATTAAAAATATTAATAAAAATATATACATAAATATGTTACCAATATTCTGTATAGCATACTCTTCACCAGGATTGCAATTCAAGATTGGAATTACCATGCACATTCCCACAATACAAAAAGCTGATATATATAAGTAGTGCCACAATCAAGCCATCCACACATGTTTTTTTTTTTTTTTTTTTTTCTGACATGTTTCTTGCACATGTTCCTCTTTTTTTAACTAATTTTTCTGACTAGGAAACAAGTCTGAAATTTTACATAGATAAACAAACCCATTCAAGAATCTGTCAAGATGGAAGCTTTCTCAAGATTTCGTCTTTACCTCTTTTATTCAGTTTCAGGGAGTTGATTCTATTATGTATCTTTTCCTCAGCATGTCATATTTGGAGAAAACCAGTTTACAACCTGAAAATCAAACCTAACTCGTATTAGATGTCGATCTCCTGTAACGGATCAGAAACGCAAAATAGACTTCCAGCATAATGAAACACAATAATGTTTATTCAAGGTTCTCAGCAATATCATGTATGCACATCATCTCAAAGATTCTTTTTAATAAACACAGTAGTTCAGTAATATTTGCTGCATCTGAGCACATTTCAGAGCAGGATATATCTACACAACAGCAGCCTAAAACATTGAGAGCATCAATACTGACAATTCATTTTGGAGACTTGGGTGTTTGCATCTATGTCCTCAGTCAAATATTTGCAGAACTGGTTCCTAATGATTGAACCTAGCAGTAGGAAGAGAGAAAAATCCACATATATGGTGGCACTAACATCGTCACGCACCTTCAAAGATGAAATGCTGAGGATAGATACCCTGAAACAATCATTAACTTTTTAGGTAGACGCTGAGCTTGCAGCACGAGAACCACGTGTATTAGTTTCATTTATAGGGCTCTGTCTGCGAATGTCGGTACTAGCAACTGGATATTCAGTTGAATGAGTTGGTACCAAGACTCTGGTAGCTCGTCTATTATCTCTGGTTTCGAGGCGCTCCATCATGCGAGATACACTTGCAATTCCAGAATTCATTTCTCTCCGAACTTCAGAACCAAGATCTGACATTGAAGTGCTACGAGAGAACAGCCTCTCCTTCCACCCTCTTGTACTTCTTGAAATAGACTCTTTGTATCTATATACATTGTACATAAATAAATTATAAAATAACAAAAAAAAAACTAAAGAAAATTGTGTCAAATATAAAACATGGCAAACACTAGAAAAAAAAAAGGGTATTTCGTAATCTATACCTCATTGACACTGCATTAAATCTAGATTTTAAAGAATCTGAAAATGACTGAAGTTCTGATGGTCCTCCTCTGTCTTGATTCGGCGAAGAAGAATGGCGAGCAGAACTACTATTTAAAAAGATTGAGAAAAAGGATAAAATATTAATGCATTAATGTAAATAAACTTTTAGACAAAAGATTAATGATAAAGCAAGTAAAAGAATAAATTAAGAATACCGATTACTGAAGGACATTCCTCGGCGATTTGTAGACCTGATTGTAGATCCAGATGCAGATGAACTTTGGTCCGGTGCAGCAGCAGGAAATTGTACAGTTTGTTGTGGCAACTCATCCCCATGAAATGCAATCCTAGCTGATGGACTAGCTGCACCGACTGGAGCTGGCCCATTCTCCCCTCCTACCTGAGTCAATGGGGAAGAAACATGGCCAGAAGATGGTGCACCAGGATGCGTAGAAAATACCAAGAAGTGTGAACGACCATGGGAGGATTGCCTATTTCTTTGGCCTTCTATCCTACCAAAGTGGTGGGACCTTCCCATAGCAGCTGCAGCAGCCAAGTGCTGGATTATACGCTCTTCAAGATCAGAATCACTTGCACCAACTGGTAACTGCATTAGAGTGTAAAAGATTAATCAATTTTACTGGATGGATACTGCTTGCAATGTGTTCTATAACCAAACAATAACAAATAATTAAAGCAATGATAGAAAATATACATGTAATTCAAAATCACCAAGTGTAGGATGACGAAATACAGTGGCATTTCTAGATGAAGCAGCTCTGAAGTTCCGCTCCTGCTCTACTGCCTCCAGCAATTCTTGACTGTTACAGTTTGTGCATTAGAGAATTCAGAAGATCTAAAATATTATAAATAAAATAATCACAAAGTTCGAAAACCAATAACGAGCAAAAAAAACCTAGTGGGATCCTTCAGACTGATAGATTGCAAACACATGGGGCACTGAGAGCTTCTCTGGCACCTACAAACAAATCAAAATCAAAAGTAGAATGTTAAAAGTTTTCTTTCAACTTTCCTCCTTAATGACACCCATACACTTCAATGATCCACACTGACCTCTGATAGCCATTCCTATATGAAAGACTATAATGGATACAAAAGATAAAGTGTACCAATTACAAATTGAAGTCGAATAATATATCAAAGAGAACAAAGACCAATAACTCGGACAATGTGCGAAAAGAATTCAAATAGTTAAGGCTATCCAGTTTGAAAAAATCACACTTCAGAGCTGTGGTAAAAGAAGAAGAAAAACAAGAAAGAAATATTGAGTATATTTCCACAGGGTTTTTGATGTGATGCTGGAAAAAAAAAAAAGGAAAAATAACAACAGAAAGCCCCAAGGAATTCAAAAAGAAGCCCAGGTTAAGACTCTTGAGGCATGACTATTTAGAGAAATCTTTACAAAATACTATACAATCAAAAAGGAAAAAAGAGAAACTGCAGATGTACTATAAAACAAATGGATGACATGAGAAACAACGGTAGGGTGATCAGAAAAACTCTTATGGCCCTACAAGACAGAACAAACCATAAACCATCTATTACATTGGACAAGGGGAAAAACACACTGCATGGAGATATCACAGTCAATTGTAGTGTATGATCCATGTCAAGCAACAACATATGTTAGTTGTTTCAAATGCCATTTTTTTCCCAATCATAATTAACTCCTCTATCTCTCCTTTCTCTAAATCAAACATACCACTTCAGTAAGCTAAACAGTTAAACCTACAATTTCAAAGGATAAAAGAAAAACAAAAACACAAAAATTGACAATGATGCATCATTCCCCGACCCCTCGCCAAAGTTTCCAGCCTGAATGTAAGTGTGATTAAACTTGCAGAAAATATAACTGTCCAAAGGAAAAAGGGAAGAGAATTGATAATGTATTATACTATACCATTCAAGGATACATTGGAGGTGATATTCATGCTTGCAATTAGTCACCTGCAAGCCAGGAGAGAGAACATAATCTTTAACCATAAAACATGCACAAACTACAGGAAGATGTGATGAGTAGAAATCCATGTGTACATGTGGATGAGAAAAAAAAAAAGGAGCGATTCTATACAACCAGATAACTCATACCGTCGAAGGCTCGCTTTCGCAAAATTCTTCAAGGCAAATGCTGCAAGCATCTTCACATGAATCTTGAATTCCTCCTTCCACAAAAGCTGCAACTGATGTCATGCGAATTTCAGGGCTCTTGACCTCCTCCATCTCCAGAACCTTTGAAACACCAAAATGTGCATGAAGCTCAAAATTAGAAATCAAAATGAAGCAACCATTCACATTTTTCATGAGATGAAACATTTTGAAGCCAAAAAAAAAAGGCAGTTACAACCTCAGGCTGTTCATAAAAGTTAATTCCTTAAATTGATAAGCAAATCAAATACAAATACAACTAATATATCCATATGTCCAATGACCTGAAAAAATTAAATAAGCGAACAAATCCCTTTTCTTACCAAACAAGTCCAAACAGGAAAAAAAATTGAAGGCTAGCGGTGGTGGTAGGATTACAATATTCTGCTCCACCTAAAGGTTAACCTTGTACCACACCGTAGTTGTCAAACTAAAATAAGGCTGAATGAATAATTCAGCACCAAAAGGGTATTAGATATCCAGGAAGCTGAAACAAATTGCTTCCCTTTACAAACTGATAAGAGAACCCCCTAAGAGGAAGAATTGAGTTCCATTTGAAAACAAAAATAAAATAACTATTCCATCAGCAAGAGGTAAGAAATGTTTCCAACAAAATTTTAGCTGGTATTATTGACATACAAATGAAACAACCCAGATGAAAAACTAATTAATGTTATTAAACAAAACAAATTAAAACAAAAAAGCACAAAGATTTGACAACAGCAAGGGGAGCAAGAGAAAAAAAAATGAAAACATGAGTTTACCTCCACAGAGAAATTGGAAAAGCTCCAGAAAATGGGTGAAGAAAGAAGCTCAAGAAATGCCCATGAAACGTTAGAAAGATGAGATCTTTTTGAGTGATCCCTTAAGAAGAGAAATGGTGCTAGAGAACCATGGAAACCCTAGAATTGAGGGAAGCTACAAAGGATCATAAAAAGAAGTGAGGAGAGAGAAAGAGAGAGAAAAGTGGCTATTTATTGGTTGGCTATGATTCTTTTGTTTGTTGGTTTCCTTGTTCTTAATAATTTTTGGGATGGATAATAATCATACACCATCCCAATAATAGCATCAGGTTGTTTCCTTTCCTCTTTTAAATTATTTGATCTTATCTTGTAGTATTCTTTTATCATTTATTCATATTTTTTTTAAATATTCTTTTCTTCTAATATTATTAATTACAAAAATAATGACGTTCTTACCAAATCGATCTACTATTAATAAAAAAAAAATCTAATTTTTGAGAAATATTATAATTAGGTTTCAAAATTTTGAAATCAATGATTTGAAGATCTATTAATTTTATCGATTAATTGCAAAATTGAATATTTGGATCTTTCAATTAGTAAATATAAATTTTGAATGAAAATATTTCTAAAATTCACAATTAATAAAAAATATAATTTCTTAAAATATGATATTTTTATTCATCATGTAATAAAAAATAAAAAAAATATTTTAGAGTTTTGGGTAAATCTTTCAATATTATTTTAAAATGCATTTTCCATTTTACTCCTTACATTAATAATTTATTACAATTTTATAGTAAGATATTTTGAATTCTCGTCTCACTAGGGCAGAGCATTAATTCATTCAAATCGATCAATTAAATTAAACCAATCAATTTTAATTTGATTAGTTCAGTTATTAAATAAAATCAATTTAATTTCATTAATATTTGTATATAAATTTTGATTTTCAATTCTGCTCGATTTATTCATGTTAAAAAATTAAAAAAATAATTTGAATCAATAATTATAGACACTTGGTCGATGTAATCTATATTTTTACTATTCAGCTACAACCCAATTTAATCTACGTTGATTTTTTATAATTACTGATGTGCTTTTAAAATTCAGCTTTTAGCTAATTGAATCAAATTAAATTATTTTTCAGTTTAGTTTGATTCAGTTTTATTCAATATTTTGATTCGATTTTTTAAATTAATAATTTTTATTTTTTATTTTTCAAATTTAATTTGAACCAATCGATTGTATAATTCTAAATAAAAAAAAGGTTCTAAACCACTCGTTGAATATAAAATTTAATTTAATAATTATCAAATTCAGACTTATAAAATCTTGAGTCATAAATATTAGAAAAAAAGAAGTGCATAAACAGAAAGGGAATAGAGATGATTAATTAGAAGAGAAGCAATGGGAATGGTTGGTAACCAAAAAGTAGGAGGAGCTATGGTGGGTCCCATTTCCCTTTCTTAAGAACAAATGAAAAAAGGACAAGTCATTGAGAATTTACCGACATTACATCACCCCCATATACCTTGGAGCCTTTATCATATTGTTAAGTGGGCCATATTCAACAAGCCACACATCGACTGCTCCGCTCATGTAATAATATGTTATTTTCAATGTGATGTGGTATAAAAAAAGATTTATTATATTGCAGAAAAATGATTTTGTAAAGAGTTATTATACAATAATTTATATTTATATTTTAAATTTTATTTTTTTATAATAAAATACAAATTTACGAGGGATATATATTAAATCTCAGATCCCAAGGATATGTAATATTTATAAAATTTTAAATAATTATTTATTATTAAATTAATTTACAAACCAAACGCAATATCCTTACAATTATATCTAATCACTGTTACAAGCCTGGAAACAGTAATTTATAGAATTAACTTAACAAACAAACCTCATTTTCTTGGCAATCCAGCCCCAAGAAAATGTGGGAAAATTCAAGAAACAATCAAACCACGTATGAAACAAAAAAAGAAAAATTTACGTATTTTGAAGGGGTAATTCTTATCTATATGAGATTCAAGATCAATAGATGAAAATCGATCTCGCTTATAATTATTACCATATATAATTGTATCTTGAAACCAGTTTAAATCGAGTCTATGAGAGAATTAACCATTGGTGAAGCCATGTGAGGATCCTCTTTTTGAGAAGGACTTCGCCAGAATCCAGTACTGTAAAACGTCTCCCACATCTCCTTCTCTAGCTTCCCGATCGCTTCCTCCTCCTCATCCTCTTCCTCCTCCGCCTCTGAATCCGACCTGAAATCTATCAAGTCATGGACTGCTGTAGGCGGATATATTAGTATGTCTGAGTCATCAAACGCGCAACGGCACCTCTTTGTCCTTGCCGGCAACAACCCTTTCTTGATTAGCTGCTTCATACGCTTCCTTCTCAAAGCGCGGCGACACAGCCCGGCAGGAACCTTGTAGATAGTCAGGTATAGAATGTTTACCAACGCATATGGACAGCAACAGCATACGGAGGCACATTCAGCAGTCGTCCCACCAGCTAGTTCTGCAAAACGACCACTGCGGCCGCCGGAGTCGGAAGCAGAGTGGCTATGTCGATGCATAATACGGCGACCATTCTTGTTTAAGGGGACGGAAGAAGATGGGGATGGTAAAGGTGGCGTTGGATGGATGAATATCTGGCGAGACGTAAAATTTTGCTTGTTTGAAATGGGGATAGCAGGAGGAGCAGCGACGGAGGCGCCGGAGTTGTCAAGTTCAAAGAACATGGTATCAAGTAATGATGGGTGTTGAGGGAATGAAACTTTTCTCTCTATCTGAAGGGAACTCGATGGATTTACCTGCATTGGTTCAAGAAAAAAAAAAAAAAGAAACAGCAAAGAATCAATCAACACAAAGGATCAAAGATCAAAACACATGCAGCTCGTGAAAGAGAACTAGTTAGTGGTAGAGAATAATGAAACGACAGCGGCGGCGGCGGAGACCCAGCCTCAAAAGAGGCTGGGACAGGGAAGGATGATACAAAGCAAGCAGGAAAAATGGTGGGGAAAGGTGACGAGAACAAGCGAGTTTGTCCAAGAAAATTGTAAAAGTGAATTGATTATAATGATGGGTTTGGTTTGGGATATGATTGATTTGGTTGGTGATGCATATAAATATGAGAATGGAGAATGAAATTAGAAAAGAAGGAAGAGAGAGAGAGAGAGAGAGAGAGATTGATGTGTGGATGTAAGAGAAAAGAGTGGCAAAGCCAGACTTTTGCATCGCATACCTGTGGTGAAGAACTGGTTTCAGGCTTCTTTGCCTTTTCATACATCAGTTACTATTGTTAACCTTTGCCACACACGCGTACTTCAAAACCTATACCATATTTCACTTTCTTCTTTTCTTCTTATTATTATTGTTACATGGCAAATTCATCATAGCTGTTAATATTGGAATGATAAATTTAAAATAAATAATTACTATTTAAATTTTAGCAAGTGAAAATTTTATTTTTTAGATGAATTTTTTATAAATATTAAATTTTAAATTTTTCACTTAAAAAATTACGATATATTATTATTTATCTCCTTAAATACTGTCGAACTAAAGTCTAGAAGCTCTGAGAGAGTTTCTCCTTATAGAACAAATGGCAAATTCGTCAAAAGCTCGGTTCATTTATTTTAGTAATTCTAGTTATTATAATTTCTTATTTATATTCATTTTGGAATTCGACATCAATAAAATAGTATTATAATTAGTTTTTTTTTTCATTTTTATTCATTTTACTATCATTCAATTTTATTAATTTTTTAGATAATAAATTAAATTCTCAAATATAATTATTTTTTATATTTTTATAAATATTAAATATGAACAATTAATAAGTCATTATATCAACTGATTCTTCGTATTAAAATTATAATAACTTAAATAAGACATTTAGCATATTTCATGTAAATTATTTTTATTTGCTCATAATTAATTTAATATATAATTTATATAAAAAATTAAATACTATTTTTAAAAACATATATAATATATTTATTTAATTATTTACATAAACAATTTTGAGTGATGAATACATAATCATAAATGTTATTTTCAAAAAGAAATCAGAAAATAAGAAACAAGATTTTATAATACAGATGCTGTACAAAAACCAAGCACTGGTGGAGCCCGTGAATCAAAATCAGGTTGATATGTTAAAACCTTTATGGGTTCTGTACTTCAAAATCCCTTTATAAAGAATCTGCCGATTTACAGGCATGGTCTCCAGGAACTTGGCATCATCATCCTGGTTCATCACCTTTCCACCTTCTGTAATCTTTAGCAAATGCTTGTCACGATGTCTTCTGTTCTTGTTTGATGATGGCTCCATTACATCTTCTGTATATCGGACCCTCTCCTCGGCTTTGCATCCTCTCTTGAACACATAACGGGCTTTGTTAACCATGGATTTACAAGCAGTCCCTGAAAAGGAAAAAAAAAAACATACCCAATAGTTCAAATTCAACCTTTTCCATACAATCTGAAACTAGACGTTGGTTCAGTTGCTTAGCAACGAGAATTACGCAGCCTGCAGAAATTGCAAAGGCAGCCATTAAACCAAGTTCCATGGAACTTGTCATTTTTCTTTTAATTTCAAGAGTTCTTTACAACATAAAAGAAAGGAAACACAAAGGAAAAGATGCAGTCTATTCAAGAAAAAAAGATTATTATAATGACAATTTTAATAATAATAACAATAGTTAAAATCAATATTTAGAAAAAAGAAATTATGGGGATTGACTATAAAATGTGTATGGATGAGCTTAAACTCTAATTTATAATATTAAAATATATTAATATAAATACATGTGATTTATAATAATTAATTTTATAATATTTAATATATATATATATATATATATATATATTATAAATTAAAATTAATAAAATTTTATTATTAAAATAAATAAAATTCTATTAATGGAAATTTAC
The DNA here is from genome assembly GCA_948266635.1 of Cnidoscolus chayamansa. Classification (NCBI taxonomy): domain Eukaryota; kingdom Viridiplantae; phylum Streptophyta; class Magnoliopsida; order Malpighiales; family Euphorbiaceae; genus Cnidoscolus; species Cnidoscolus chayamansa. The sequence goes on along the minus strand of CAOGCB011059568.1, from coordinate 27,385 downwards.
CCAACTCTATTTGGGTATTTTTTGAAATTAGCAAATGACATATGTATTAAAAAATTATTATTATTATTATTATTATTATTTGTTAATAAGTTGCTATATACATAAAAAAAAGATATTAAAAATATTTTTTTAATCAAGTATAAGCTTTAATTTTTTATTTATCTCTAAAATTATAAGTTATTCAATTCAAAATTAATTATAAAATGATTTTTATATGTTTTATTTATTTTATCTCTATTTCTATTTTCTCGATATAATATGTTTAAAATTAGTATTTATTAATATTTTATATTGAAATAAGTTATAATAGAATAATATTTATTTTTAAATATATAATATTTAAGAGTTATGCAAAAATGATATTTTGAGACTAAATAGTTCAACATTTTCATTTCTCAAATAAAATCCTTTTTTTTTGTTAAAAAAGATAAAATATTAATTTTACATTTTTTAATAATTACTCAAAATATAAAAATTAAGAAAATAAAAATAAGATTAAAAAAATGTAAACACAAATTGTATTAAAATAAATTCTTATGTATCCACAAGTAAGTAGAAATATTGAGATGAATTTTTTATTAAAATAATAATTTATTTAAGCATTAAGCATGAGATCTGGCGGGCTCGCCCGACTTTTGGCTCATAAGACCAACGCTCTAACCAACTGAACTATAAAAAAAATTAGAATTACTATTATAGTTTAATATCGGTTATTTTTTTGTCCATTTGATTTGAATAAAAAGTTTTTCCTCAATATTTTTTATTGATTGTAATAATATTTAATTATGTTTTCATTTTAATAATTTTTATAAATTTAATAAATTTTATAAATTTTATTTAATTATTATTAAAATAATATAAAATAAAATAAAATAAATTAAAAGTTTTATATTAATAATTTATGCAAATTCTATTAATTTTATTTAATAATTTAAATATATTAACAACTTAAAATTTTATTATAGATATTTTTTATTTAAATTAATAATTTAAATATAATAAATTTTATTAAATCAATTAATTTATTATAAATATAAAATAATTAAATATTATTTAATAAATACGTGATAATATGATCGTTGTATAATAATTTTAAATATATTATATTATATTATTATTCAAAAAATAATAATTAATTTTATATTTTAAATTTAATGAAGTTGCAAATATAAATTAATAGATAATTATTTATTAATTTATATAAATATTATAAATAAAATTTTATAATAAACCAACTTTCATAACAACACGTGAATACATTGCTAAAAAATTAATTATAAATGCTTAAATTTTTAATAGAGATATCATCGGACTAATAAATAATATAATCTATGAATATTAAAAAATTTATAATATTTTAATGATTATATTATTATGCCATATATTAATAATAATAAATATAAACTCATCAATTGACATATCAATCATCATATTTTTAATTTTTACAATAAACTACTCTTAATATAAAAAGACAAAATGAATTAAAATTGACAAAGAAAAAAAAAAGGCTATAATTAAAAAAAAAGTTAAAATTTTAGCTAACAATATATATATATATATATATTGTAAAAATACAAATGAATTAAGGTATTCGAGATGTATATAATACCTTCGGTTCATAAGACCAACGCTTTAACCAACCGAGTTACAGGATTATAGAGATTGGTTTAGTATGAGAATATAATGATTGTTATATTTCTTGTGTTTCGATCTTTTATTTGTATTTTCTAGTTGATTTTAATAAAATATTTAGTTTTATATAGTATTTTTATTTTAAAAAATAATAATTCAATTGGGATGGGTGATTAACATTTATAATTCTTGAATGAAATAAAAAAAAAATCAAATCCTACAAATAATATTGATACTCATTAAGAATATTTGATGGATACATTGGAATTTTGTATGAGAATACTTGTGTATATAAGATAAAAAAAATTAAATAATTAAAAATAGATAAAATAGCTAATTTTAAAAATTTATATCAATTATAACCATTTAAATTCTTTTAATTTAAATTAGTTAAAATAAATATTTTATTTCTTTATACAATTTATTTTATTTAATATAAAAGTAATTTTTTTTCTCTTTTCATATATTTTACGCTTTTATAGAATTATTTGTGAAAATAGATAAATATTTTTTATTTAAAACTAAAAAATCCACATAAAAAATTGTCAATAATAATGATATATATCATCAATCTAGTAGTTATACATATATATGTATTATTGAGTAAAAATAGATATATATATATATATAAAAAAAAAAAAAGAGAAATAGTGCATAGAAATGATAGAATGTTATGGATTGATTGGGTGTAGCAAAGTCGAGCTTTAAATAGCTCAACTTTGATTCCTTAAAATTTTTTGAATTTAAACTTGATTTATTTTGAAATCAAACTAAATATCAAATAAGGTAAGTTTGATTCGTTTAATAAATAATTTAACTTTTTTAGTTTAAAAATAATAAATTTTTAAAAAAATTTATATATTTTATACTCTTAATAATTTTAATTTAAAATATTAGTTAAATGACTATAATCATGATTTTATCTTATAAATTTATAAATAAATAATTTTTCAACTCTTAATTAGCTGAATATGTATAAGTTCAGACTTGACTCGGTATTTAAAAATTAAGCTCGAATTTAATTTATTTAGAAAATAAATTAAATAAAACTAAATTTTATTGAACCGAGTCTCAAATAATCTCAATAACTTAATTCATTTATAGCCGTGAGAAAGGAATATGAATAAAATAAAACATAAAAGCAAGATATGACCTCTACATCCATTTATTCTTTCTTCGGCTTCACTCACAAATTAAATAATAGATTTTATTATATGAAGAAATAAAATATTTATTTTGATTAATTTGAGTTAATGTAATTTAGATAACTATAATTAAAATAAAATTTTAAAAATAGCTTTAATAGCATAAGACAAATAAATAAAATAAATAGATACGTAACTCATTTGTAATACAAAAGCTCCAAAACATATGATAATAAAGAAAGATAAAATGTTATCCAGCAAAGTCGAACTCTAAAAAGTTCAACTTTGATTCCTTAAATTTTTTTTTGAATTTAAATTTGATTTATTTTGAGATCGAACCAAAAATCAGTAAGTTAATTTGATTAGTTTAATAAATAATCTAATTTTTTTTTATAACTCTAAAAAAATGTCTACTCTATGATTTTAAAGATTTTTAGTTTAAAAATAATAATTTTTAAAAAAAATATATATTTTTTATAATATTAATAATTTTAATTTAAAATATGACCTTATCTTATAAATTTATAAATAAATAATTTTCAATTATTAACTAATTAAATATCTATAAATTTAAATTTGACTCGTTGCTTAAAAATTAAGCTCGGATTTAACTTTTTTAAAAAATATATCGATTAAAATCAAATTTTAATCAAACCAAATCTCAAATAGTCTCAAATAAATTATGAATAATTTAGTTCATTTATAGACACGTAAGTGAGAAAAGAATATGTATAAAATAAAATATAAAAGCAAAATATGACTTTTACATCCACCTATTTTTTCTTCCGTCTTCACTCACGAATTAAATAATAAATTTTATTATATGAAGAAATAAAATATTTATTTTGATTAATTCAAGTTAATGTAATTTAAATAACTATAATTAAAATAAAATTTTAAAATTAGCTTTAATAGCATAAGACAAATAAATAAAATAAATAGATACGTAACTCGTTTGTAATACAAAAGCTCCAAAACATATGATAATAAAGAAAGAGGCTTTGACACGCTCTCGCTTGGCTTATTTTCACAAATTCAATTTTATTTTCTTGATATTATAAAAGTAGCATATTGCTTTGAAGTAAATTAAGCTATCATCCTATTATCCTTTTTTAGAAATTGGAGGCAGAGGAAATTATATCAGCAAATTCATAAAGATTTAACATAAAACTTTAAAATTGATAAAAAAAAAAAATTTATAATATATGAAATACATTTTGTAAGAATTAAATTTATTTGAAAAATTCATTAGGATTAAATGCTTATTTCTAATAGCTAATTAAGTAAATTAATTTAGTTTACAAGACACTAAAGAAATGACAAAATGACTGACTTTCAGGACTTAAAAGAAGTTGGTTGTCCATATAAATTAAGAAGCTTGTTTAAATTCTCCGATCCTTAATCCGTCTTGATTTGATAGAGTGGCAAGATTATTATGGTCCAAATTCAGTTCAAGTTCACTCTATGGCTAAATCTAAACGTTCCCACAAAGATGGAAACAGGATGAATGAATCTCCTCAAGGAAGCTGAAAGTCCTGTTCATGAGCTTTTGAGAATGGTTAGACTTAGAGAGATTATATGCAATATTAGACAAATGATATAAATCTTCAATGCCATGTTTGAAATAAATAACAAGATAATATAATTAGTAAATTTTCCGTTATAGAATTACAAAATTGGAATGTTTCTCATTCGATTGCGTTTATTTAACTGGATGAACTCTATGCACTTAGCCATATGGAAGACTAGGATGGAGTTACAGGCAAAATCTAGAAGAGCCAGGTTGATTGATCTTTGGCTGCTAATCCTTCCAACCATGTCTGATGCATGTGCATGTAAGTTGCTCCCGCTAGAGCAGAGTCAGCAGAGTTCTATCACACAAAATCAATTATGTCAGAGATGCTCTTCTTCTCTTCACCATAAATCACTAGTTTCAAATTTTACCTTTATATTCATTATTGCGGTGTTCACACAACCTTGCTGCTCATCTGCAACAGTTGAAAATTGACTACTCGATGAGAATAGAGAAAAATCATGCAAGCACAAGCAGAAGCACTTAGCATTCAAGAGGCAGTGGCGGATCAGAGAAATTTGATTATGGGTTTAAGATTTTTTTTTTCAAATAATAGGATTCATATTGTTAAGAAAACTGGAGCATGAAATAACGGGAGCTTAATACGCCTAACTCAGATTCGGGAGGTCCAATATCAGAAATTCTAATACCATGTTAACAAAACAGACCGAATTTAACTCATTTTAAAAGCTAATTCAAGAAGAAAAGGGTTGTTCAAAGCTTTATAGATAAGATATCATTCTCCTACTAGACCGATGTCAGATTAATATATATATAGACCCCTCATTTGCAGCAGAATCCATAACCAATAGCAAAAAAAAGAGAGAGATCCTCGATGAGTTCAACACCGCCTTAAAAATACTTATGGATGGAATACTGCGAAGAAGAAAATATCTCTGGTTTGTAAAAATATAAAGAAAATGCACCATTGTATCAACTGGCTGAAAATATATAGTAAAATACACACAAGAGATGAGCAAAAGAGAGAGACATTTTAACACCATCATCGTTATTGTTAAAAGTCTCACCTGATAACTCCCATTGGTTGAACTTTACTAGCCATGTATCTGAACTAATCTTCGTAGGTAATATCTGATCTACCCAAATTCGAAACAGCTTGCCCTGTTTGTCACCATAGTGACTCCTTAACACATTTATAGCATCATGCAGAGAGAACTCAGCACCAGAAGGATGGACAAGGATGCCAGATGGATCCTGCCACCAAATAGGGAATTTACCAGATTAGTACAAAATAGCTTATAGTGTTCTCGAGGCAACGTAGAATGGACATACAAGACCCGTAGCCAAGACAAGGCTAAAAAATGTTTGACATCCATGTTGGAAAACAGCATATGATCAATAAAGTATACAAAATAAAGGACGATAACAAATGCTTTATTCCAAGACCCGAACTCCATGAACACTATTTGAAACTTAAAATATTTTCAGGAAAATCATCCACCAATTGGACAGTTTATTCGACAGTTACAATTCTCCTTGGCAAGATTCTCATCTTTGTTAACACCATAGTATTCGGACATGGACACAGAAAAATGTCTTCTGCGGACAAGCCAAAGGAAGGATGGTAATTGTTTCAGATCCACCAATAGATACAAGTAGTGAAACAATCTGCATTCAGATAACTGATATTCATTTACCAGGGATAGTCATTTATGATGCATTCCTATATCTCTCCATAGTTTTGCACAAATTCAGAAAGGGCCTTGACTCAGTAGTTAAGTCTGTGGATTGGAATTGGCAAGATCTCAGCCTCATTCTTACTTAACATACAAATAATTCAACCCCGAAGTTATTTAGAAAATACAGATGGGATCTAGCTCATAGTCTATTTTTAAGTTGGTTCATCTCTAGTTAACTCTTGCTTCTTCTTTTTTTGTGTGCTAAGAATTCCTTTTTGAGTATTCAAAAATATTTTATATAAAATAGAACCCGAAAAAGAAAAAGAAAAGCATAGAGGGGCTAAAAGGAAAAGAACGAAAATAAAATAATCTCTAAGGATATTGCATGGTAAAAAACATAGAATAAGGAAAAGAGGATAATAAACATACACAATCAGCTTTCATGCTTGCCAAGTACATCTCACAATTCTCAACTTCTGCACGTCTCCACTTCTCAAGGAACAAGAAAAAATTCACCAGTACATTGTTAGGAGTGAGATTTTCCAAGTCATGGGTTGAAAAGTCTGCTTTATCTCTTGGCGAAGTATTTGGACCAAGTTTAAAATGACCAATGGCTTCTATAATCCCAGCTGCACACCTTTCAGTTGCATGAATTACTTTGGGATTATTTTTAGCATTTTCAGCATGCCACTGCAACAATTCTTCTTGTGCATTGCTAACCTGAACAACACAGATAAATTTGAGGGAAAAAGCTAGAAAAAGAAACGCTTGTAAATTTAATTTTCCGTTCTCTGGTTGGTGGAACAGTAGTTATAAGAACTGGAAAAAATTTCTTACCATGACTCCGTATACGTCTGGAATGCTGAATAGTTCAGCATCATTTCCAGAATCACCACAGACGAGAGTGTTGGTAGGTAGTTTTCCCTCGGTTTTAAATTTCTTGTGCAAATATGCAAGAGCCTGTCCTTTTCCAGCACCTTGTGGTAGTATGTCCAAATCCATTCCTCCACTATAAATTATTTTGACATCCAACTGGTGAAAAAATGGTGGGAAGACTAGTTAATAAACACATTAACAAAAGAAAAATAAAATGACAGGGTAAAGGGGAGATGGAAGAGAAAAAGGAAGTGAAAGAAGATCCCATCACTGTTAGAGTTTGTATCGAGAAAGAACACATTGCTACTTAGGAAAAGATGAAAAGATTTCAAACATAACCCCTTAATGTCAAAACTTGAATCTTACCCCTCGTTTTCCCAATATCTCTGAAAGTGCCTTCATGACAGTCTGAGCCTTATCTTTATCAACATAAAAGCTAACCTTGTGTTGTCGTTGCTCTGTTTCTGACTGCATTACTCCATTAATTTCAGTAATTTGATGATTGCAAATACCAAAGCCACTTTATAATGAATCACAGTCTTTTTTTTATTATTTTTTGAGATATTATCAAAATCGAAGCATCAAACTATATAGTCAACGATGAAGCAAAGCCTTTAAACAGGAGAACCAAATGCCATTTTCTTTTAATTGATACCTGAAGAGTAAGTTCAGGGAACTTGCTTGTTTCCTCAGTTACTATGTTCCTATCCCATTTCTTATTCAGAAATTCAACCCAACCATCATCTGGCACCATCTTGTTACCATACGTGATCTCAGTTCCCACAGACATTATGGTTATGTCTGGAGTTAACATGGGCTTCTCCTTCCTCAGCTGCTTGTAAAGTTTAGGTGACCTTCCAGTGGAAAAGCACAATAGAGAATCATGACGATAATGGGCTTCCCATAACGCATTGAACCTAAGAAGAGACATGTTCTCAGGATCATGATGATCGACCTGCAGGAAAATAAGATTGTCCAATCAAACAGCTGCAGCAGGGAAGAAAGCTAAACGAACACAAACCAACCAATTATACAACCTACCATCGTATGATCAAGATCAGAAACTATCATGAGACGAGCAGGAGCCTTGAGCCTATCCATTTTCCACTCTACCGTAAACAAAAACCTCCATGATGAAAACACATAATCAAATGATATTATATTACAGTAATAAATATCAATCCTAAAAGATAGTAACAAAATTATTCTTAAATTTCTTTTCCAGAAAGATCACTAATATCAGATTTGTTATTATATTGAAGCATGAGAATGAATAAGACAGAATTTGGAAAAGCCTCCCAAATCTCAAATAAAGTGTGATTAAGAATCAACAGTTTCTCTAAAAGAAAAGCCATCAACTTAATAAATTGGAAAAGCCTCCAAATCGTAACAAACAAAAATACATGAGTGAGAACTGAGAATTAGCATTTCCAAGAGCTCAAAAAAGTTTCCCCGTTTCAGATTCACGAAGAGAAAAAAAAAATCATTGTTCTCCTTTATCAATTACTAAAAATTCCCCCCTCCTATACATTATGAAGTGTCAGTTTCGAAAGCTAAAAAGAAATATCAGAAATATCACTCCTCACGCACTAAATGAATGAAGACTCTAGATATCAAAAATTCACATACTTCTTCCTTTCCTACGATATCTAAGCAGCCAAACAGAATACAGTTAATTAGAAAAAGTGAACAATGCTAGTGAGACATAAGAGGAGAGAAATGTGAAGAATGAAAATGAAGGAAATGAAAAGGAAAAGAGAGCTGAAGAATACCGAATCGGAAGGTAAAGATTAGAATTGCTTGGTGACCTTTGAATACCGATGAGAGATATATGGAAGAGAGAATTGGATCCGAATCCGTTAAAGCCATAAAAAGTTTCATGAGAATTGGATCCGAATTCGTTAAAGCCATAAAAAAGTTTCATAATAACTGTTTTCGATACGTGTACCGAAAAGATAGGGCCACGTGTTAAAGTGGGCCCACTGATTTGGCTTCACGGTGATGCCCATGCTTACTGATAATAACAGGTGGACAAAAAGTAACTCCTTCAAATCTACCCTCCGTCATCGCTTTTAACTTCTCTCTCTCTCGGTTCCGGCAAGTGGCTCCGATTGTAATGCGGCAATGGCTGAGGAGGTAAGATCAAGACATTTTGTTTTCAATTTGATTCAATTCAATCAAAATGGTTAAATTTGTATTAATTTGCTTTCGTTTTCATGTTTTTCGGCTTGCAAAATGTATCCTGATATGAGCTTCTCTTAGAAAACCAATATGGAGACGGTAGTTCTTGGTGTTGCACCGGAGAAGGCACACTTCAACGGAGATGAGATGCGCATTGGATCGGAGAATGGAGGTTGCAATTGTAAATGCGGCGATAACTGTACCTGCAACCCTTGCAATTGCAAATAAGAAGATCGGAGGAAGAAACAACCTCGTTTTTCAGAAAGAAATAATAGAATCTAGTTGCTAAGGTAAGAGTATTTTTGCTTTTCTATATTTTAAAGCTCCAATAAGATAGCCATGGTTGAAGCTTACGCAGATTTGTATTAGGATTTTGCAAAAGCTATGGCTGCTTCTTGATGGAGTTTAATTATATGTGTTTTCCAGGAATCCATTGAGAAAATTTTCGGGAGAGAGAAGTTAAATGCCACGGTGAGGAGAGATTTGAAGTAAGTTGTTCTCTTTTACCAATTCTGCCCTTGCTTAGCTATTATTAATTAAAATTTATATATAATAGTTGAATTTTAGTCTCAATTTAAATACAAAATTTTATTAATTTTAATTTATATATATAAAAATAAATTTAAATTTAATTTATTTTTTAAAAAACTTTATAAATAATTTAATTTATTTAAAATTATATAATTATATATATAGGTTTTTTATTTATATAAATTTTATATATTCAAATTTAATTTATTTAATAAATAAAGCTAAAAATTGAATTTAAATTTAAATTAGTTAAAAAATAAAATAAAAATAAAATAGATATTTTATTAAAACAGATTGTGAATAAGTTAGTTTCGTAGAGCTTTACACCTGCAATTCTAGTTTGTTATTCTAACAAGATAACCTTATATATATATATATATATATATATATTACAGTTGTGATTACTTCAATATATAATTATTCGATGCTCATCAGATCACTACATTGGTAAAAAGTAGCATTTTCTTGTGTAGGTACTTGTAGTTAAGTCTGGCTAATGGAATAAACCAGACCTAAATGGTTCCGAGATTCGAACTCTTTTACCTTAACTTGGAGAGCATTCAAATATCAAAATCTTTTGTTTTATTTATCATTTATTATATTTATTTATTGAATGAATCATTAAATATTAACAATTCATTAAATAATTTATTCCCATCTTTACTTTTTTTTTTATTTTTTAATTTGTTATGTTATCTGGCAAGTATTAAATAAAATTATAAATATATATTAATTCTATTTATAAATAATAAATACTAGCATAAATGTCTATTTATTCTTAACACTAGTTAAATAATAAATATTCTCCTATATAGAAATAAATAAATAAATTTTGAATTCGTGAATATATTATGATGGAATTTAGATTAATTATTTATTATTATTATTTTTTGTATTTTAAAAATAAAAATTGTTATAAACTCGATTTATTTTTTAAATAAATTAAATTCAAACTTAACTTTTTTAATTTATTTAATAAATGAACAAAAGTTGAACTTACAAGTATTCAGTTTGTTAAAATTTAAAAATTTATTTATTGTAAGTTTATAAATTAGCTCATATATATTCATTTAATTAAAATTATTTAGTATTAAAAATATTATTTTTAAATTAAAATTATTAAAATTATAAATGAAATTAGTTTTTTTTAAAGGTTATTATTTTTAAACTAATAATGATCAAGATTGTAAATGAGACAAATTTTTTTAGAGCTATTCGATATTTTACTTTATAAAAAATTTATTCGTCTTAACTTGTTTGTTAAACAGACTAAATTTTAACTTATTGATATTTAGCTCGAACTCGAAATAAGTCATGTTTGAACTCGAAAAATTTAATAAATTCGATTCGTTTACATCTCTCTTTATTTATTATAACTTAAAAAATATTATTTACTTTATTTTAAATATGATCTAATATGAATAAATGAATTCATATTTTTAATTAATAAATATTATAGTTTTTTCAATTATTACTAAACTAGATTAATGAGTTCATTATTAAAATATTTTAATTTAACTATATAACTGTCATGCCACATGATCGTATTTGAATAGTTTTCCAAAACTCAGTGGCCAACTATACCTGATAAAACCATTAATATAATCTTGTTTTCTTTCTTTGTCTCTTCCTGTTTGAAGAAGTTGTTATCTTTATTCAGTTTTTTTCTTCTTCATTGTTTCGTCCAGCATTACAAAGTTGCTAGTTATAAGTGTTCTAATAACTCATTGTTGCATGGGTGAGATCTCATCCAAATTTGACTTCTCATTTCAAGTTGTTAGTGAACCCAATAATCTGCTTAGCTAGAGTCATTTTTCATATTTAAAATAAGTTTATACTGCCTTGAATGATTTTGCTGTTCATCTACTAGATCATGATTAGGTCATATACAATAAGCAAAATGGTAAGAATTCTCATCACTGTGAGGATACTTTTTTTTATTGCTTTCTTGATCATCATCATTTTGTGTTGTTTGTTGCCCAATGTGCAAGGATGAAAAAAGAAGTCATTTATTACTACTCCTGTTCACCTTCTTTTTATTTCAAGTCTGGATAAAAATTACCTCGTCGTGGATGCAGCTCTCCTTCGAGATCTTGGTTGGCTTAGGATATTGAATGACTTTTATGATAGGGAAAGCGAAAGACTCAACTTACATTTTGACATTTCTTCTGATAAAGATAGAATAAAGTATGATTTTTCATGGAAAGAATTGTATGAAAGTGTTTCAAGAATCATAACCAAATATATCAGAATGAAAATTCTGAAAACCAAACCAAACCAAACCAAATCAGAATTTAAATATTGACATCCTAATCAAAACCATACCAAAATTCAGTTTGGTTTTAGTTTTTAAGCAAAACCCAAATCAGAAATGGGACAACATCCCTATTCTGTACATGCATAATTACTGGTGGTTATGCGCATATCACAATAGTGCCCTACAAATTTTCTGACAAGAAATTAACTAAGTTCCGGTTTAATAAATTTTTCATTTTTAACACTTCAAGAGTACATGTTGTTTAGTTAGGTTTGACAAATATCGCATCGTTGCATATAGATAATATAAAAGACCAGCTTGTTTAGATGAGCTTCTGGTGATGTGATGGCATTTCTAGTATTCTACAAAGAAAAATCCTCTTCTCTTCTCACATGCCTAAGACAGTTTGTAATATCTGCATTGATACAATTAGGACGCAAAGAACATCTTGGAGGCAGAAATCTTGATGTTTTCTTGACGGTTTCCCATGAAAATCTACCCTGGAATGTGAGCTTTCACAAGATATCTCTTGAGTGGTCCATAGTGTGGGATATTGTTTTAGATTTTTTTCGTCCAAAGTTTATAGGCTATTAGGATCCACAATTAAGCTTCATCTTCCGCAAAGAAATGTATGCGAGGAGACGGTAGCCAAAGACCATGGCCACCAAGGCACTTACTTCCATTAAACCATTGTCTGTTCTCATTCCTTTGATGGAGGGCAACATGTGCTCATATTGCACCTTGAGTAGAAGTTTGTAAGTGTGGTAGTTGAAAGACATATAACGAATCCAAGCAACGAATATTGGAACTTTCTGCAGAAAGAAGAAAATATGTATTAGCTATTACATTTTTCCAAGTTGAGTGCCAATCCAAGCTTAAGCAAATGTGGAATCTGTTTATCTTGGAGAGAGAGAGTCTTTCCCTTTTTTTCTAGAAATAATACACTTAACTCTCCATCATTTTATTCTATGATGAAACTTCAACATTGGATGTTTGAGTAATTTTCCCTACTGTGCAAATGAGATATGGTGAAATGCATTGAGTGTAGTGAATCTACAATTGAATTATTTTTAAGAAAATTCATTCAAATTATTGATCAAAAACTGGGTAATTTGAATAATGAATATAAATCATAAACTTAATCAGAATGTCATTGTTTTTACCTTCACAAAGTATCCTCCAGCTAGCATGAAGGTCATCACTGTTACTGAAGCCAGTGTTGTAGCCTTCTTTAAGTCCATTAATGTAGCGCCAATAGCTAGTCCAAGTCCCTAGAGCCATTAAACCCATCTTGATTAAATACACGATTCAAGTTTGAACGTTTGGGGTATATATTTCACTTTCTTGTTTATTGTTCACAGAAAGGTTTACCTGAGCAGCAACAATACAGAGGAAAACAGTTAACAGGCTAAGGAAAAAGGGACCAGCACTCATTCTCAAGCCTGCCATGAAATAGACAATGACAAGGAACAATACAGGAAGTATCAGATCAAGTGGAAGATCGCTTGTAGTTCTTGCTAGGAAATAAGCACTCAGTCTATACATGTCTGCTGCCCGTTCCTTATTGAGCATAGCTCTTTCTTGAGGGAATGTAAAGATGGCAGTGAAGACTGGAAAGAATCCCCAGAAAACAGCAATGAAGAAAAGCAGTCCTGCCTGTGATTAAACAAAGGTAATTCTATAAAATTCTTGGGGTTGATTGTTCATGTATCTTTAGAATCATATGATGGCTTAATTGATTACCTGATCTTGCAGGCCTTTGGGGCTATTAGTATCTGATTGCCACCATAGTAATCCCAAGATAACAGCAGTGGAAAGAACCTGAGTTATTCTCAACCAGCTAAAGTAGTCATGTCTTCTTTCTTTTATTCCTCTACAAAATAATAAGGTATATTGTTCCCACCAGCTTGCTCCCCATTGTCGCTTTGGAGAAGATACTTTCAACTTCACTTCCTCATCAAGAGGTATGGGAACCATAAGTTTCTTCTTCTCGTTTTCTGCAACTCGTGTCTCGTAGGCTTCCACAAGATACTGTAGTATCATATATTGAAACATTATCAGGTTGAATAATAGACAGCTTCTTCAAATCTTGGAGCATCTAACTAATTAAGAGAGAGAATGTGAATTTAAAGAGTAGTTTAATTACGTCATGTACGACTTTAGGAGATGGCTTCCCATTTATTGTTTCGGTGTCTGGGTTATCCATTTGCACTCGATCCTCTAATTCTGATGGTATAGAAACATCGGTTATGTTTCCATTTGCAAGGTCTAGTAAGAACTCAGCTGGATTCATGGCAATAAGAGGGTTACAACCAATAGATGAGAAGTAGGACATTGCTTCTGATGCTTTTCCAAAATAGAGCAAGCTCCCTTTGCCAAGAAGTATCAACTTATCAAACTTGTGGAAGAGTCTACTTGATGGCTGGTGAATTGTTGTTAGTATTGTTTTCCCAGCCTACAACCATTAGATTATATGTTAATATTATGAAGACCAGAAAGGAAAAAGAAACTATTGTACACATACATATATACCTCTGCTATGTCCTGCAACACCTGAACTATCCTTAAAGCAGTGGTGGAATCCAAGCCAGATGTTGGTTCATCAAGAAACAAAATAGAAGGGTTGATTATAATCTCATTGCCAATACAAACTCTTTTCCTTTCTCCACCTGAAATACCACGGACAAATGAGCCTCCGATCATGGTATCTTGGCACCTACAGTGGAGCATATCATCAAGATTCTCATCTTGTAAGAATGAAATGAGAAAGGTTACTAATTTGTGATTCTAGATATATACCTCTCCAAGCCTAGCTCATAGATAACATCAATGGCTCGTTTTTCCTTCTGTTCTTTTGTCAATTTCTTAGGCAATCGTAGGAGAGCTGCATATGTTAATGTCTCTTTCACTGTAAGGTGAGGAAACAACACATCATCTTGAGTCACAAATCCTATCCTGCAATGGATTTCTAAGTTAGATGTATTCCACAGAGAGAAGAAAATCAAGATAAGTTTTTTTAGTTAATTGGTGACAAATCCATGATAAGAGAAGAGAATTTTCATTTAGTCCTCCATCATAAGATTGAAATCCTTACCTACTTTTTAGAAACTTGGAGTATGGTTGATCATTGTAAGTGATTGAACCACTAACAGTGGGCTGAATTATCCTGCCACCAAGCAAATTCAAGAGTGTTGTCTTTCCACTTCCTGAAGGTCCCATAAGTGCCAAGACTTGCCCTGGATACACTGAACCAGTTATTCCATTCAAGATTTGCTTCTCCTCTGTAGAGGTCACCCCCTTGATAATCACCTTGTAGGACACATCTGTGAACTGCAAAATACATTCCAGAAGCAACAAAAAACTTTAAATGATCACTAAATGTATGACAACTAGTTGCATACTTCACAGCTTTCAAGTAATATAATAACTCATAATCACCAAAGACCATAAACTTTCGACCTTGTTCATACCATAATTTCCAAAGCCAAGCATTACTTGTATATTCAACACGTAATATATACTCTTAAGACTACTCAAAGAAGCATATCTAAGCAATGAGCTTTTAGATTAGTGGTATAATAGTATTGGAGTCATGTACAGGATTATGAGCTTAAGTTTGACAAAAGAGAAGATGTTAGTTGCTTTTGTTTCAGGAAAGTCTGGTAAAAAGATGTGATATTATTAGGTGATGAAACTGTGACTGTACAAGACAGAACCTGACCAAGCTAGCCATGTTCTATTGATGGCGTTGATTGATTGCTACATAATTCTCCATCTTTATTTGCCTGTCCAAATAGAATACGTATATCAAATCAATCCGAGGCACCATACCATCAAGGAAAGGCAAGCTTTGAACACACCAGTGCATGCCATGGACAATGAAGAACACAACAAGAAGAAGATGTAGCCACATATATATCTGTGTAAAGGCATGATCTTGAGGCAAGAAAATAGCTATCGTATTATGTACCTTGAGATAAATTGGCAAGGTGGGTTCTGTCTGAAACTTCGGTTTCTGAGTAGCAGCTTCAAGATCCACATCTGCAATAGCCATAAACATGTATATATGTACACTTTTCTTAGAAAAACTATAATAATATCATTTAAAGCTTTGAAGTAAAAGACAGCCAACCACCTATTTTAATACTCATATTAATTTGATTGGCATGTCTATTTTTTCAAATAGGTGATATTGATCGATGTAGGTGAGTGAGTTTTGCCAAGAGCCTCGGAGAAAATAATCACAACCTTAATCAAGTTAAAAAAGACATTAACTTAGGGGACAAGAAGTTCACTAAGTCGTCGAACCTGGTTGTCATATGTAATAGAGTGGGGTCCATATTTCACTATTTTTAGAACGTAACTGGGACCCACTAATATGACCTCATTGTCATGTCCAAAAATATTTTCCATATTTTTTATGTTTAAAATATTAATTATCAAAATAGTTTTTTTATTATTAAAAGAGTATTAATTATTTTTAAAATACCATTGGGATCTTCATATTTAGATTTTATTAACATCTTTTTCTTTTAGTATAATTAAATATTAAAAAATAAAAAAATATTTTAAATATGTAATTTATTTTCTGGAAAATAAAGCTTTAATTGTAATACAATTTAAAATAACATTTTTTATATCAAAAATTTTCAATTAAAATATTTTTAACTTTAATAAAGTATTTATTATCTTAAATATTTATATTATCTGATTTTTTTTTTCAATTTACTTTTTTTTATTATTATATTTGTTTGGGTGAGTCGGCACTAAGTTATAGGAGAGACAAGATGGGGGCATTTGAAGACACCACCCAATAATGGAAATGCCACAAATTACACTTAGACTTGTAATAATTTATTATTTATTATTTATTATTAGAAGGGCCCCACCTTTCCCATTTTGAGCAAGTGGGTATCAAATACAAAATGGCTTCATTTTCATCTTAAAAGTCAGTAAGTGGCTGTTTCTGTGTTTTTTCATGTCTTCTTCTCCTTCTTCCTAACTTAACTATCTACCTCCCAAAATTCCCTCTTTGTTTCCCAATCATTACCCCTTTTTTTTTTTTTTTTTACTTTTCTCATTCAAATTCAAACCCCAAAATAATACTTATAATGTTATTTTATAATAATTTTTACTTTGATTATTTTGAATTCACACTATATAAATCTATTAAGGGACTAAGTAAGAAAGAACATATATCATTCTATCTGACTTCATAGATATATTATTTTATAATCATCACTTTAGTTTTTTAATTTTTTTAATTTTAGTTAATATTGAAATTAACATATACAATTTAATTTTTTATATATAAAATTCAGTTACATAAATAATAAATTTATAAAAATTAATTATATACATTAATTTCAAATTTTGATTAAATTTATATTCAATTAAAATCTAAAATGCTTATTAGAATATATATATATATATAATTTATAAATTTTACATGTAAATACATATTGATAATTTTCTTGATTGAATTATAAATAAGATTTTATAAAAATAAAAAATTAAATGAAAATAGTAACACCTATCTATATATTTAAAATAAATAAGAAAAAATTTATGTGCACACGATTAATTAATAAAAATAAATTAGAATTAAAAATAATTTTATATGATATAATATAAATAAATAAATAGACTTTATTATTAGAATTGAATTTTTTCTATTATAAAAATAAAACAAAAAAAATGCAAAATACTTACGTGTATCGTCGTCGCTAAAGCGTTTAGAATCGGCGATATCGTCTGGCTGCACAGTGAAGCCGGTGAAGGAGAAAGACAAGCCCAAGCTGGCACTGGAGGCTCGGCTTAAAGCTGCACCACTGCTTACGTCATCCAAGTCAAACTTCATCTGCGCACTCCATGACTTCCTTATGTGTGTGTTCTTGCCAGCAGTTCCACCGTTGCGTCCCGGTGATGCCGCCATCATATTTCGCTTGCTGGATTTTCTCGACAGTGTCCCACTGCCTTCCGACACTACTCCTCCCACCTCATTTGTCGGAGGAGATTTGAACGCTGCCGCTATCGTCTCCGCCAGTTGATCTGATTTCGTTCTGGCTAAACCGGAGACGCTTGTTTTCTCCATGTTCAACTCTTCTGTATATCAAAGTTAAATTAAATCATCAAATATAAAACAAGAGACTTCAATTAATTCAGAACCCAAAACGTAAAATTACACAAAATTAAATCCCTTTTTTTCCATTTTTATTAAAAAATAATCTATAATATACATCAAATTCATGATTTTTGATATAGTAACGTATTGAAATTTGAACATTGAATGAGCAATCTCACATATAGTAGATAGGAATCAAATTGTCTCACGATATTTTAAACTCAACTCATATATTACTTAAATCTAAATATAAGAAAAAGGAAAAAGGGTTATGATATATGTGTGTGTTTAGGATGTGTAAGATCACTAACATGCATTATTAGGGCTTCAAAAGAGAAGAAGAAACACAGAAACATGGTTCTTGAGCAAACCCCATTAATCTCCTCTTCTTGGCAGAGATAACAAGAGAGAGAAAGGAAGATCTTGATAGTGGAAATCAATACAAAAATGGGTTTTCAAAAAAAAAAATAAAGGAAGAGATAAATAATATTCATCGAAGCAAAATGAGAAAGATAAAAAGAAAGAATTGATAAGATAAGACATACCTTTTCTCATGTTTCTTCTAGACCTTTTTTTTTAATGTTCTTAGCTGTTAACAATGAAAAAGTGAATGATCACTCTCTATATAACTGTAAAGAACTTTGAGAAGAAGAAGAAGAAGAAGAAGATAAAAGTTGCTGTTCTCAACTGCATCAAACTCCATATGGCGCAACCACTACTTATAAGGTGCAATTAAGAAGCCAGTAAATCTTTTTCTATCCCAAAAATACCCCTTGAAATTTGAAGAAATTTCAGACAAAAAATCCTATATAAAAATGATAAAATTATGACAATAACAAGACATGAAGGAGCACATTTAATAGCTGTAATACGCACATCATGCGCAATGAGTACTATACGATCATAACCGTACACGTGTTCGGACAGTACTTTTAATGTACCTGTAATAAAAAATAAAAAAAAAGGTGTTAAAAATTAGGGTTCTGGAAATGAATTAGGACACTTTTAACATTAAAAGATGTTTAAACTTATAATGGGGGAATTTTGAATAGAGAAAGATTGAAATGGCAATAGGTGTACACATTTGAGTCTTATTCAGAGGACCTTTGTATATCTCTGTGTCACTGTTTTAGGCTTCCCTTCTTTCTTACATGACCTGTTTCGGAGGGAACCTTGTTTTTTTGGAATTTTCTAGCATTGTTTTTTTCTTTTCTTCTGTGATTTTTGTGAGAATATGAGACCACCCCATATTCATATTTTAGTTGTATTGAATGATTAATTTTTAATAAATTTAATTTATAAAAGAATTATCAAAGAATAATATTTATTTTTCGTATTTAATCGAGTTGAAATACGAAACTCATATTTTAATTGTATAAAATAAAAAAATAGTTATTTTTTATAAGATTATATGAATTTACTTAATGTGATTATTTCTATTGTTAAATTTATTTGAATAATTTTTAAAAATGATTTTTTCACGTATGATATGAATCTGTTGATTAATTTATTTTAAAAATATTAAAATTATATATCACACCGTCTTTGCGGAGTGTTAATAATTGGACTCGTGATAAATAAATAATTTTTAATTTAATATAAATTTATTTTATCGATTAAAATTTTAAGAGAAGCAATTCTCAATAAATTTAAATATTATAAAATTTTAAATTAAGATAAAAATGAAATGAATATTATGAACATTGAATTGTTGAGGGTGGAAAATGATGTTTGAAATAAGTGCATCCAATATTGAGTTGTACCCTAATCAATGACTTATTGGGTCAACCTTTTTGCCTGCCTTGTTGATGTGTCTCATCATTATCATCTTCTTCTTTATATATATATATATGTATGTTGGATCAATGATTGACTATCATAGATCCACACATATTATAATACTATATTTTTTAGTGTGTGTGTGAGCACTGTAAAAAAAATGCAATTTTTTATATTATTAAAAATCATTTATATTTTAAAAGTGATAATATTTTTTAATAATTATATTAAAAGTAAATAAATTTATAAAAAATTTAATTAAATAAAATATATTTAATTAGATTATATATAAATATAAATGTTAAGAATAAAGGTATATAAGACTAAAAAGAAAATATCCTTATGGGATAATTCAGCGGCAGTAAGAATGAAAAAAAAATAATAAAAAATCGAAAATTCGAATGACGAAAGAAGTATTTTATAATTTTTTTGAGAGAAATATCAAAATTTATAAGTTCTGATAGATTTAATATCGAGAGTTAATACTCATTTTTTTTATTAAAATTAAATTCGAATTTATCTGACTATAATTTTAAGAGTGTGAATCTTAGTTTCGATATAAAAAAAAAAAAAAAAAAAAAGGGGAAAAGAAAACAAAAGGAAAGGGTGGCCGTTGCAATAAAAGCAGCCCACTCTTACATTGTCTGTGTTTTGCTTGTCCTTTAGCTTATTTCCATCTTCCCTTTCTTCCTTGGGTCACCAACCCTCTTATTTCTTTTTCTCATTTTTCATGCCAACTATTTTTCAAAATTTTAATTTAATTCCCTTTTTTTATCAATTAATTTATTTTTTATTTGAATTATTTTCTTTTAATTCATAAAAAAATATTTTTATATAAATAATTATTTCATTTGTTCAAGAAAATTAGGTTATTACTTTCTATATTTTTTTAATTTCAAATCTACTTTTATATTATATTATTTATTATTATAAAATACTAAATTTATATATTTTTTATTATTAAAAAATGAGTTGATTGCGTCAAATTTGCCGAAATTTACTAAAACATATCTCTTTCTCGCTCCGCTAAAACGGGAAAAGAAAAAAACGTAATAATGCAGAGAAGGGAGAAGGGTGACATGGACAGAAGTAGAGTTAGGATAAAGAGGGAAGGGTATAATGGTAAAAGTATAAGATAGTGATGACTGATGAGTGGCTATTACTTGTCTTGAAATTGTGAACAAAACAAAAGTGGGCCCAAAAGCACTTCTTTGGTTGTTCCTAATTAGGTGCCTGTCTGTCTCTATCTCTCACTCTCTCCATTCCACGACTAGACACGTGTCCCTTCTTTCTATTCACTGCTTCTATTTATTTCTTCATTTACATCAACCCATCATCACTCAAATCTCTTCAATTTATTTTACGCTTTAGTCCTCAATTCTTAATATAATTAAAAATATATCCATATTCCTTTAAAATCTAATGTTATAATTAGAGGTGGAAATCGAGCCGAGCCGATCTAAGTTAAATTTTAAAAAATTTAAATTTGATTAGTTAAAATTTTTTTTAGATTGAGCTTGATTTATTTTGAGCTCAAATCGAATATTAATAAATT
This sequence comes from Cnidoscolus chayamansa, assembly GCA_948266635.1. Classification (NCBI taxonomy): domain Eukaryota; kingdom Viridiplantae; phylum Streptophyta; class Magnoliopsida; order Malpighiales; family Euphorbiaceae; genus Cnidoscolus; species Cnidoscolus chayamansa. The sequence continues at coordinate 6,092 of CAOGCB011059568.1, read as the reverse complement.
TAAATTTAATTATTTAATAAATGAGTCTAATTTTTATTGAGCTTTTATCAAACTCTTATTAATTTAAATCTCAAATAGTTTTAAAAAAATTTATATTTTATGATCTTAAATATTTTTAATTTAAAAATAATAAATTTATCTAAAAAAATATAAATGCTTTATAATTATAATAATTTTAATTTAAAAATAATAATTTTAATTAAATAACTATATTAATAAATTATCTTACGAATTTATAAATAAATAAATTTTTAAATCTTAATAAGTTGAATATCTATAAATTCATACTAAACTCGTTTACTAAAAAATTTTAAAAACTTATTTTAAATTTAATTTATTTAAAAAATAAATTAAATCTGCTTAAATTTTTATCTAAAGAAATTTATTAACAAATGAGTTAAGTTTTTATAGATTTTTTATCGAATTCATATCAAGTTAAATCTCAAATAATTTTAAAAAAATTATAATTTATAATTTTAAATATTTTTAATTTAAAAGTAATAAATTTATCTAAAAAAATTTATCTACTTTATAATTTTAATAATTTTAATTTAAAAATAATAATTTTAATTAAATAACTATATTAACGATATAGTTCATAAATTTATAAATAAATAAATTTTTAAATCTTAATAAATTGAATGTTTATAAGTTTAAATTATACTCATTTACTAAATAAATTTAAAAATTTACTTCAAATTTAATTCATTTACGAATAATTTAATTTATTTACTGTCTTCCTTATAATTTTAAGTAATTTTTATTTTTAAAAATATCAAAAATCAACATATAAATTTTAAATAAAAAATTATTTAAAATCTTAATACCCTTTAATCTGTCAACTTCACATTAATGGAAAACAAGATGACGAAAATACCAATATAATTTGGTATATATTTTTCTTCTTCTCTATCATATGACAAATGACTAATGATCACCATCGTCATCTCATCTTCCCAACAGTGTGGCAATTTAAAACCAAACCCACGTACCAACATTACCATAAAACTGCCTTAAACTCCTTGACTTAGCCCATTATCAACATCTCCTGCAACATCAATTCCTTCAAATCAATTCCTTAAAATAAATTCATTTTTCTTTGATTAGAAATTTCGAGTTAGGAAATATTTTTAAAATTTACGAAAAAGTATTTTACTCTCTTAATTAGATTTATTCAACACGAATCTATTAAATTATTTAAATAATAACAGCAAATTGTCAATAGACAGAGAAAGCTAAGTGCAAGGTGGTGTCATGATGAAACTAAGGTCCCCTTGTATACATTAGCCTTTATTAGAAAATTATTAGCTAAGAAAGTCAATATTCTTTTCATTTTTCTTAAACAGCCTGTTAGAATTTTTTTAATTATTTTTTATATTTTATAAAACTAAATATTTTCAATCATTTTATCAATTAATTTGTTTTAGATAAAAAAAGTTAAACAATATAATTATTTAAAATTATTTAAATTTTTAATAAAAATAAAAAAATTGCAAAATATAAAAATATTTAATTAAATAATTTTAAAATAAAATCAACTAATTAATTTCCTGAAATTAATGGGATCAAATATGGATCCCTTTCAAGAGTTAAATGGGAGTAATAGGATATGTGAGGGAGGGAGGGGCCCACGTGATAATGACATTGAGTGACACGACACAAGTTAGGTGCGGTCCTAACGGATTAGATTGGTACTTGGCTGTTTGTTTTGCCACGTGTAGGGTCTTCAATGTCTGTCGTTGACACCTACGCTTGACTTCGTGGCTCCACTTAATCTCTTATTTTGACACGTGTATTCTCTCTCTACGCTGCTTTCTCATCTGCCTTTCGCGTTATGAAGAGTTTCTTCGTTAATTTCATTTTCTTATAAATTAAATTGGTAAATAAAATATTATTTAATATGAAAAATATAATATAAATAATAGCCATACAATTTATTTTTAAAAATTAAATTAAATTAAATTAAATTCCTAGTATTTTCTTCAACAAGAAATTCAACATCATTTTATTGCTAAAAGTAGAAATAACCGTGACATGTTTTATAATAAATTATTATGAAAAGTATCATGTTCATTTATTTATAAAAAATAATATATATATATATATATATAAATTACAAAAATATTGTTTTTATTATTTAATTATAATAATTCAAAAATCAAAATTATTAATAAAATTTATTTAAAAAAAAAGAAATATAATTTTAAAAAAATAATTGAAAATTAATTTAATTGCAATTAAATAATTTAATTTAATTTAAAAATTAATTTAATTGTATTTTTTTAAATTTAATTTAAACTTCAATGAGTAAAATATATTTAAATCTCAATCAGGATAAGCCTATAAAAACATTAATTAAGAAAATTTTTCTGTATTTTCTTTTCTATGTTTTTATATTTAAATATACAAAAAAAGAGAAAGAAAAAAATAATTAAAATTATTATATTACCCTCACTTTATATATTATTAAAAAAAATTAAAAAAATAATTTTTTCCTTAACTTACTATATCCAAACATGGCATAAGTAAGTAACATCAATAAGGGGTATTATATCTATACAAATGGAGAGTACACCTACTCTAAATATATCTTATAATTTATCTTTATTAAATATATTACATATATATTTAGCCTGATGATAAATGCAATGGGATATAGGCGTTGATCAAATTGAACCAATTTTAAATCGATTTGATTTGAATCGATTTAATTCGATTTAATTTGATTTCGATACAGACTGACAAATCAAAAGAAAAAAAAATTTTAAATTTTTTTTATTTGATCTATTATTTTTGGGTTTGATTTAAAGCTGAACAAATTCTTATTCAGTTTAATTTTCAATCTTTATTTTTATTTTTATTCGATTTTATTTCAATTTGATACAAATACCGATGAACATGTTTTATGGGATGTGAATGGATGGAAAGGGGGGAAAAATGCATTATGTGCATAAGGGGTAAGATGTGAGATATAGAAAAGAAAAGAGCAAGTTGAGGAAGCAAAGTTAAAGAAGAGCATCAATCATGACCAGCCATATGATAAGGAAGGGATTGAAATAGACATATAAGGGGGATTTCCCTCACAAAAGGGCTTGAAAATGAAGCATACATTATAGTTTTAGGTAGGTTTCTCAATAGTTATATCATATCTTTTCATAAAAGCTTACTCAATTTATTGCTAAAGATGGTCTGGTGTTAGGTGAAGGTATCATGTGCTTTTGGGGCCACTGGTTTTGGTTTTCATTAATTTCCTTTTAATTTATTTAATATTTATTTAAAAAAAAATTAATTTGATTTGATTTCGTTTATTTTCTTAATCTGTTTGATTTAATTTTTAAGTTTATTTTAATAAATGTGAAAATTTTCAAATTATTAATATTTTCACAATTTATTTATTATATATTTATAATTCAACTTATAAATATATTTATTTAAATAAAATTATTTAATTTTAAATTTATTATTATTAAATTAAAAATTATGAAAATTATAAATATTACGAACTATTCGGAAGCTATTTAATACTCGACTTTGATAAAAGCTTTTATATATTAACTCAATTGAAAATCATGGTTTCTTGAAAGTTAAATTACAATTAGGTCCTTAAAATACATGAAAACTCACATATTGATCCCTCCTATCAAACTTATTTTACAAATGCTTATATATCTCTCTCTATATATTGACTATGTGGTCATGAAATTATTTTTAAATACATAAAGTAGTTTATAATGTTCTATTTTTACTCTTAATTATCAATTATTTTTTTTTTGCAAAAATAGGTCTACATATAGAAGAAACAGTCAGCCCAAACATCATCTTAAGTGTGCTAAAATTCTAAATAAATCCCCAAAATTTTCATTATATTTCAAATGAGTTTAATTCAATTTATTTTTATACCAAATCAAATCCTAAACAAGGAATGGTAGCATGTTGGATATTTTTGGATACCCAGACAGTATATATAAGGTAGAATTGTTGTTAAATTTATAGATTTTCATTTCAAAATTAATAGTCATAGTAACGATTAACATGGACAATTAGCGACATTCGTATTTCATAGTTAAAAATGAAATTCTTGAATTTATGAAACACGAACAACTGCGAAAGTATTTGCCAATAATATTTTCATTAATCAATAACGAAAGTTGAGGCTCAAAGACTACTATAGCATTTTAAACTAAGAAAGTTTGAGACAATAATAAATATGTGATGCTTTTAAATATTTTGGGTCGTACGCGTACTATATTGATATATTCAACGAATCTACAGTCTTAATCGACAGACTCTATAATCTTTAAATTTCATCACGATAAAGATAGATCATTGTAATTATTGATATTCAATGAAAAATTTTTAATAAGTGCAAGTCGCATTGATTATATCTTTGTGTAAAATTAGATAGACTAAATAATATGAATATTTAATATAAATATTTAAATATTAAATGAATAAAATTTAATTTTATAAAAAATATAATTGTAAATAACTTTTAAATTATTAAATTAATTAAATTTATTTTGTAAATAAGTCTCTCGAAAACAATAGCAAATCTCTAACCTGCCACCTTCGAAGCTCTCTTTCCTCCCTATGTCCCCCAACACAAGCCCACCATGCTTCGTGCCTGTAATGTCTTTGCCAAATAGTTTTTTAGTTGCACTAAATCTACTGGTCCGAATGCTTGAATTTATTGCACTGCAAACAATCGATAATGTTATTATAGACATTGTTATTGCTCTTAAGCTCATTTATTTAATAATTTTATAAGACAAATTATAAATATATTAGTTTAATTTAAAACTTATTACAATTATAAAAAATTTGATTTGATGGGAACATTTTTTGTGATGGGGTCAGTATTGCAAGTTCAATAGATCCTTTGACAGAATTTATAGTAAACAAGACAGCTGAAGAAACCCTGCAGACCATGGCACCAAATAGTTGCATTGGTATACGTAGCTTTCTGGTGAGTGTCTTATAATCTTCTTGAAAACAAACCTTGATCTTTCCAAGAACCTGCAATTTTTTAGTACGTACACTGATCTTTCCAAGAACCTGCAGGCTCAGGCTCAGGCTCGGTCAGTGACAGATTCTGTAGTTTTGATGGGACATTACTATTTTAAATTTTTTTCAATCGCCAGAAAAATTAATATTAAGGCTAATCTTTTTGTGTCCGCTCCTGACAGGTACTACTTCAAATTTTTTCGAGTTCCTCAGAGCAAGTGCTGTCACCCCCTGTGGGCTCAGCACTCTCCTTGCAACGCTAAGCAAATTCACAGGCGGACATGGCCACCTTTCTGAATAATGCTTCTGGTGTAGAAGGACATGGTACTCTTTTGTCTGTCCGAATCAAGCCACAGTTGAGATTGTGTACTAGATTTGTGATTTTAACACATGGGTAATGACAATATTAACACATGTGATTTTGTCTGTCCGAATCAAGCCATAGTAAGGGTAATTTTGACAATATTATAATTTGATCCCCAAATTTTTTATTAATAAAGATATAGTACATGTTAGGGGCGACCATTACGATTTCGGAAATTAGAATCGTAGATTTGAATCGGTCTCAAACTAGAATCGAAATCGATCCAAATCGAAATCAATTCGAACCAGAATCGAAATTTGAGATTTCCGATTAGATTCTGATTTTCAATTTTGATGAAATCAGAACCGGTGGTTCCGACGAACCGATCAGAACCATATGGAACTGCCAGTTTTCCGATCGGTTCGGACCGGTAGTTCGACCAGTTCGAACCGGCGATTCTAGCCGTTAGAGTGGTCAATTTTTGTGTGTTTTTTTTTGTGAAATCTCTTAATTATCCCTCCCAACAGCTAAAACCGGCTAGTTCTAAGGGTACTTTTGAAAAATTAATTTTTTTGCTTTATTATAAATACCTCATTTCATTTACAAATTCATCACAAAAAATCTCTACTCTCTCTATTCTCTCTATATTCTACAATATACTACACTCTACTCTATATTATTCTTTTCTACTCTACAATTTCTCTTATTAAGTTATTATTCTCTCTGATTTTTTTTTATTCAATTCTTTCTAATTTTTTTATTTAATTTTTCAAATTATATCTTA